>BHFT01004560.1:0-44948 GCA_004320025.1 Laticauda laticaudata
CGTTCTTTTCCGTTCTGTTTATGCAAATTTTTGCCACTTTTTGAAGCGGATGACAACGGATGGAGCCACCCCTGAAACTTTGCTCGTCCGCTGTGTCCTTTATGCATACGTTTTGCGTCCGTAGGCCAGTGGGACCTAGCCTTTAACTATAGTGTGTGTGTGTGTGTGTGTGTGTGTGTGTGTGTGTGTCTGTGTCTGTGTCTGTGTCTGTGTGTGAGAGAGAGTTAAATGGAAGATTGTATTAGGTACCCATAGTTCAAATGATATTTTACTTTTCAAGTAAACTACTTATGAATATTATATGAGGGGATAAATAATGACAAAATCATCAAGAATCACAGAGATTCATTCTTCACAGTGAAAGACTCAGAGCATATTCATTAATTTTATGCTTTGATCACCCTGGGATTCTATGCTACTGAAGGAAGGAATGTGATCAACAAGAAGGGACTTCATATCATGATTGGGGGATGAGTAAAAATGCTAAAAAATGTTGGATTCAAACACATACATTGATTCAGAAGATTTTAAAGATTAATAAGCAACTGAGAACAGAGGTTTGTCTTTTGGGATTGATGGGTAAACAGATGGCAAAAGGCATAGAATTTTATTTTTGTACATGATAACAGCAGCAAGATTATGACATGCACAAAGATGGAAAGATTCAGCAATATCCACAAGAGCAAGAGCAATAGCACTTAGACTTATATACTGCTTCATAGTACTTTATACCCCTCTCTAAGTAGTTTACAGAGTCAGAATATTGCCCCCCAAAATCTGGGTCCTCATTTTACTGACCTCAGAAAAATGGAAGGCTGAATCAACCTATACCATTCCAGACAAGTGGCTGATCAGTGTTTTCTTAAAAGCCTCCAGTGATGGAACACCCACAACCTCTGAAGACAAGCCATTTCACTGGTTAATTGTTCTCAACTGTCAGGAAATTTCTCCTTAGTGCTAAGTTGCTTCTCTCCTTGATTAGTTTCCACCCATTGTTTCCTGTCATGTCTTCTGGTGCTTTGGAGAATAGGTTGAACCCCTCTTCTTTGCAGCAGCCCCTCAAATATTGGAACACAGAAAAAAAGTTGAATGAATTTAATATTTATAAATAATAATGTGACACAAAACTGAACAAGAAATATAAATATGTAACTATGGTCATGTTTGTATTGAAATGTAAAAACCTAGAACCACACTGCTTGCCAAAAGAGAGATTTTTTTAAAATTAAAAATGAAAGAAGGAATTGAATAATGAAATTATCACGTATACTTAAATAATATGGTTAGCTAATTCTAATTAGCATGAGAATAATGTATTAGAATATTGAATAATTAAATAATGAAAGATTATAATTTAATACAAATATGTGTATTAACAGTAGAGATATGATTAATGTCATTATCTTTCTTTGGACCAGAATGTATGATGTTTAGGTGCCACACTGTTTATGTATTGATGTGTATATGTAGAATAAAATAAAAAACTTGATAAAAAAATATTGGAACACGACTATCATGTCACCCCAGTCTTTCTTTTCACAAAACTAGATATACCCAATTCCTGCAGTTGAATAAGACTTGATGTAGACTTTGGACTCAAAGATGCTTGACAGTCATCTTCTAGGATTTACAGAATAATATAGTTGGAAGAAACCTTGGAGGTCTTCTAGTCAAGCAGGAGACCCTATACCATTCCAGACAAGTGGCTGTCCAGTCTCTTCCTAAAAGGCTCCAGTGATAGAGCACTCACAACTTCTGAAGACAAGCCATTTCACTGATTAATGGTTCCCACTGTTAGGAAATTATCTTTAATTGTAGGTTGCTTCTCTCCTTGATTAGTTTCCATCCATTTGTCTTGCTCTTTTTTTTTAATTTCAGAATTAGATCTGATGTGACAACAAACAAACAAATATCAGGGATTACCTTGCTATATGCCAAGTATCTCTCTGTCTATCTAGTCCAAACATCTAGAGAAGGCAACTGAGAATCTTGCCTCTGTGTGTCGTGAAGAAACTGTGAGATCTTTATAATAGCCTTCCTTTTGGAACATGTTTGCCTTTCTTATGTTCTGGAAGGCCCTATTGGTCTTAGATGTAATTCTGGGCTACCTTTGGTTCAAGCTGATCATCATGGCGGATTGTACTAGAGATTGTAATATTCCAATAGAAGAGAATTTCTGTAGCTCAGGGTTGGACTATGGAATCCTTGGTGCTCTCTGAGCTTCATTCTTTCTTGCAGGCATTTCATTACCCAACTGATAACATCATCAATATGAGTATGAGGATTGCTCTCCCTCCCCACACTGCCAGGACAATCTTACTGTATAGGGACCAAACCAGGGGTGGGATTCAGCCGGTTCGGGTGAACTGGATGTTAATTTTACATCCAGTTTGGTGAACTGCTAGTTCCAAAGACCAGCTAGCCCTGCTCCACTCTGACCTGACCTGCCCCTCCCAGGAGGGGATGGGAGCTGCCCCTCTGAGGAGGGATCAGGCATGTGGGGGGACATGCCTGATTCTGGCTCCCAGGTAAGTGCAGGGAGGCTTCCTAGATCCAAAATGGGTTGTGGGAGATGCAGCACAGCCCTCCTGTGCCCCATTTTGGCTCTCCTGAAACTGCAGGGAAGCCTCCTCGGCCCAAAATGGGGTACAGGGAGGCGTAGCCCCCTCATACCCCATTTTGGGCCTAATAGGCCTCCCTGTAACCACCTGGGAGGAAAAACAGGACATGGGGGGGGTATGGCATGGCCCCCCGGGCAAAGTTTTTGCACCCAGGAGGCTGCAGGGAGGCTTACGAGGCCCAAAATGGAGCACAGGGTTTGTGCAGCAAAAGATAGAAAAAGAAAGGAAGGGAAGGGAGAAAGAAAGAAAGGAAAGGGAGGGAAGGGAGAAAGAAAGAAAAAGAAAGAAAAAGAAAGGGAGGGAAGGGAAGGGAAGGGAAGGGAGAAAGAAAGAAAAAGAAAGAAAAAGAAAGGGAGGGAAAGGAGAAAGAAAGACAGAAAGAAAGAAAGAAAAAGGGAGGGAAGGGAGAAAGAGGGAAGGGAAGTGAAAGTGAATGAGATATGGATGGATGGATGGAGGGAGGGAGGGAGGGAAGGATGGAGGGAGAGAAAAAGGACAGGAAGGAAGGACCACAAACCTTGGCACTAGACGCAGCTTCAGCAGATGCTTTGAAACAGCACAGCAATCCAGGGCTGAAGGAACCTTGGAGGTCATCTAGTCCAACCGCCTGCTCCAGCAGGAGACCTTATCTCAACAATTGAGGCCCACAATTTTGGTTGCTAAGCAAGAGCATTTTTAAAGAGAGTTTCTGTCTTTTGGCCCACCCAGGCACATGACCACATAGCCACGTCCTCCAAGCCTTGTTCACAGAACCAATTGTAAAAAATTTTGAATCCCACCACTGGACCAAACTCCATTCTCCCTTGCACTGATATTGTTAATTTATTTCCCATTCCTGTGCAATACAATATAACTAGGATTAACTTACAGATTTTGAAATAAAGTATTAAATTTCTAAGGATATAAAATACAAATGACAGTTGTAGTAAAATGGGAAGGAACTCTCATTTTCATGCAGTAGAATAAGATAATAAGATTGCAGCCTCAATTACATATATACATACATACATACATACATACAAACATACAAACATACATACATATATACTTGTTTTTTTAAGCTCTCGCGGGTGCTTTAAGCTTCTTTCCACGGGTAATTATCCCACGTCATTGTAGTTCTGTTAAAGGTAGTTCTGTTACAGTTGTAAGGCAATGTTTCAGGCAGAATCTCATCTGCCATCAATCAGGGATGGAAAGTGTGTCCTCACAGTTGCTCTGTTTCAAATTTGAGGCTGGTCTATTCTGACCTTGGCTGAGAGAGCTGGGTCTGTGTTCATTGGACTTGGAGTTTTGAGTTGAAGGGTTTCTGGTTTCTTCTGTCTGTTTGTGGCTTTGGATCTGGGTTGGCAGAATCTGTTCTTGTGTTGGAGGCTTTCAATGCAGTCTTGGCTTCGGGTGACGGGAACGGCTGCTAATTTCATCAGCCAAGCTGTTATTCAACGCTGGGGTGCCTGGTGGGGGTATTTGAATTGGAGCATGCAGAGGGAATGTCTGCTGCGCTTGCTCTAGGGTGTTTGTCTGTGTTTTGTGGTGTGGGAGATCTTTTCTATTTGACAGTTGCAGGCTCTCAATGAATCAGTCTGCTGGAAATCGAATCGTCTTCTATTCATTGTGTCAGGATCTTTTTTCAAGTCTCTATGCTTGCTCTAGATCGATATCCTGTAGGCTCGGGGTTTGGCTCCTCATACTGGTGCGCTAGAGTTTTTTAGTGCCCTTGAGTTGAATGTTCTGTGATTGTGAGTTCATCGTGTTGGGACAGTGGAGGAGGTGTGTTCCAGAGCTTTTTTAACTGCCATTTTTGTGTTCCATCTAGGCGGGTACTTATTCTTCTATTTGGGCTGTCCATGTATGTGGCCGGGCATGACTGTACAGGTAATTTCGTAGTATGCCTTGGTTTTCCAGGTCAATTTTGTCTTGAGGGTTCCAGGATGCATGGCTATTTTTTTTGTCTGTTTTGAAGGCAGTTCTTGATGATGATGCCTGTTGGTAGCTAGTATCTCACTGATTTTATCCTGGAGTACCTTCTTACTGTAAGGGCAAGACTGCACTGCTCAAATAGAAAGATCTCCACCACACAAAACAGACAAACACCTGAGCAACAGAGACTCCCTTCTGATGCCCTCCAGAGTCAAAAACCCCCACCAGGCACCCAGTGTGAAAACCAGCTTGCTGATGAATAGGCAGCCATCCCTCACACACAACCAAGCGCATTGAAAGCCTCCACACAAGAAACAGAAGTGCGCCAGAATCAAAGCCACAAAACAGACAGAAGGAAACCAGAAACACCAATCATCAAACTCCAAGATCCCAATGAACATCAGACCCCAGTTTATAGCCAATCAATAGACCAGCCTCAAATTGAACACAGCAGGAACTAGTGAGACACACTTCCTACACGAAGCCTGATGATGGCAGAGTGAGGATTCTGTCTGAAACGTTGCACACTACAACGACATGAGCAACACATATCACTAACAGAAACTACAATGACGTGGATAAACCACGACAGGAAGCCTAAACAGCACATACATATGTACATATATAAACATATATACAATATAGTACATATATGCAGTATCATGGCATATAGACATATAATACATATGTACATCACCATACATACATACATACATCACAATACATACAACGTTTAGCAGAATCGCTATCACAAGCTTCTCTGAATAAGATATATAGCCGTCCTTTTACTGTGAAAGCAAGCTGCACTTCCAAAGCCTCCCAACACAGGAGACACAGTGCTTGCCAAGCCAATCAATGAAGCACAAAATCAAGGAACAGAAGAAAGATAGAAACACCATCAAACAACTCCAGACTCAATAAACACAGACAAACCTCCAACCATTCAGGATGAAAGACAAAAAAACCATCGCTGGAACAACAGTAGGCCTAAAAGCCACGCCTCTAAATTTCAAAACTAATCGCCTGTGATAGCCTGACCCAACATAAGCGAACTCAATACAGAAGCCTATGATGGCAGAGAGATCCTGCTGAACCACTCTCGCATACAAACTTTAAAAGCAGTAACAATGACATGGGATATATGACCGAAGGGAAGGGCTGAGCAGGGCACATACAATGAATACCCGCGGTAGAAACACTAGATACAAAATTTCATATTATATATAATGAAGTATGTGCATTCTCGATGCCTGCGCCCACATACATTGGAGAGACCATAGGAAAATAAGTAACGCCTGGCGTATGAATCACAAAAATGCAGTAAAAAAGCTGGAACAACACCTCCTTCACTAGTCAACACAATGAAAATCAACAGATCACAACATCAACTCAACTGGCACCAAAACACCTAGCCACTATAGAGACCCCCAGCCACAAGAATCATGCAAGAGAAGCCACTATACAGAGATTGAAAAAAGACCTGAAAAGCATGAATGACCACGATGATGAGGGTTCAGCAGACGTACGAATCATTTGACCTGCATATGCTAAAAAAATATCTCTCTACACTCCACAAAGTCCGATGGGTCCTGTTGTAAAGCCAGCACCCTGGGACAAAACAGATTACGCGCGCTCTGGATACCTCCAGCCAACACAGCCCCCCAAGCCAGGCACCCACAGCACTCCGAACCTGGGCTTCCTACATCAGAGTAATAGCCGTCCTTTATCCATGAAGCCAAAGCTGAGCACTTTTAAGCCGCCAACAGGGACACCCGTGCATGGCCAGCCATAATCCAGTAAAACATGACAGAAATCCGACAACACCAATCAAACAACTCCAATGCAATAAACACAGACAAGACTCCCAACCATCAGGATGTAGAAAAAACCATCCTGGCACACAGTAGGCGTAGCCCTCAATTTAAAACTTAACCATGCTATCCAGCACTCGCCGCACCACCATACGAACTCAATACAGAAGCCTGATGTGGCAGATGAGATTCCTGCTGAAACGTTGCTACAAGACTTAAAAAGGCACAACTATTAAAAGCACAACTCCAATGACGTGGGATAATACCTGAAGGAAGCTGAAGTGCATTCATATATATATATATATAATTGAAAGAGGGTTTTATGTTTTGTTTGTATGTTTGTTGTAAAGATTACAGCCTGAACTTTTTACTTTTACATGCTAATATGTACAGATAGTCCTCGACTTACAACCAGAAGTGACCTCAACATTTCACCAGTAGACTGTGAAGTATTTAGTCTATTACTGGACTAGTATCTGAGAGCAAGCCAATGGATGGAATATCATCGAAGGGAGTTTCTACCTGGAACTAAGGAGAATTTTTTTTCATTTTTAAAACATTTTATTAGATGATAGAATAAAATACAAAAATACAAAAGCAAATAATAGGACACAGTGGAGAGGAGAAAGGGAAAGAAAAGTGAGGAGGGGAGGGAGAAAAGAAAAAAAGTGTTGCAGTAAAATAAAACATTAATATGGAACCTCCACTTTTTACTTTTTCATAATAATATAAAGTAGTCATTTCTATAACAACAATCAACCTAATCAGTAAAACCCAAAATCAAAGATTCATTTTTTCGAGCTCAAGCACAAAACTGAGAAGCATTCTCCATGTAGCAACAAAAGTATATATATTCTGATCAAAATAGTCAGTTTAGCCATCTCTGCCAACTCCATCAGCTTCTGTAGCCATCTGTCCATGATGAGAATTAAAATGTCTTTCCATTTTTTTACATAAAGTAGTCTTGCTGCCATCAACACATATAAGAGCAAAATTCCAAAAAAAATTTCCAATTCTTTTCCATTAAACCCAAAAGAAAAATTTCTGTTTTCATCTTTATCCTCATTTTAAGAATTGTATGTATTGAAATATGAATCTTACTCCAGGACTTATTTGCTTATCACATGACCAGTGTTGAGGCAATTCCCCGTTAGGAGAATGAGCACATACAGGGAGATGTATTGAAAGTAGTGTTTGAATAATACACAAACAGCACACAGATACATTATACAGTAAATGTAGGTTTTTTACTTCCAGAAACGTTTAAGCAAAGTTCAAACATAGTCCAAAGTCATTCACAGGTAAGATCAGTCAGTTTTCAGTCCAGGGATAATCCAGTAACAAAGTCCAGTATCAAAAAAAACAGTTCAGTATCAGACTTACATCAAATCCAAGAACAGCAGTCAATCAAGGAAAAATGGGGGAACAGCAATATTTTCCAACAGAAGGAAAAAAAGACTCACTGAGACATACTCTTTTCTGAGACTAAGACAACCCAGGTTTCTGCCTCCATCTTATGGCCGTTTGAGAAACCACACCCAATTACAGTTTTTGCATTTTCTTAAAGATACAGTATTAAAATGTCTATCCTGGTTTATATATTTCAAACCCAAATACCTGTTAGGTGACTTATATTCCTAACAATCACCATAAATGATAAAAGGTTCCTTTTTATTTTTCATATTTCCAACATTTATTTGAAATACCTTTATACATTCTAGATAACTTATCCAGTGTTAAATACCAGTGAGACATCATCTTATAAAACTTTTCTTTTAAATGATGATTTAGTTCAGGGCTGTCAAACTCCCAGCCTGCGGGCCAGATGCGTCATGTGCTGACTATACCCATGCCTGTTTTAGTGAAGGGGAAAAAAGTCCTGATATGTCATGTGATGCTGCCGTGATGTGAGTTTGACACCCCTGATTTAGTGTGAATTTTAAACCTTTCATCCGCATATTTTCCCATTGTTCAAGCATCACATTATATCCAAAATTCTTTGTCCACTGAAATATACGTTTTACATGTTCACTTTCCAAATTCAGTTTCAATACTGTTTTATAAATCTTAGCAATAATATGTTTGTCACTACTACACAGTAAGATTTCCAATTCATTTTTAATAAAATCAAACCTATGACTCTTTTTATCTAGTTTAATTTTTTATTTCAGTTGTTGATATGTAAGCTAATGCAAACATAACCTTCTAATTCTAGCTTTTCCCTCAACTTTAGGGTAGGGTCACCAGAGTAAGTCCACCAGTCTGGCTTCGTCACTTCTTTTCTAAAATCGAACCAAATAGTGAACAAATAACTCCCAAAGGATTTGACCCTGCTGATAAACTTTTGGAGTTTATAAATGGAGTTACGTCACACATAGAAGGAAACACAATAATCAAAGAAAGAAGTAGCACACATCTAACAACCCCTGCTGCCCAATCTAACCAAAATAGGAGTAGCCCCATTAAAACCAAGCAACTGATTTCTCCCCCAAGTTGAAAATACTCAGACCCTCAACCTCCCCCTCAAAGAAAACATGCAAACACTTAGAAAAAAGACATTCTCCAATATCCCTTAAAAAGTCACATCAACAAACTCACCTGGGATAAACAGAAAACAGTCCAGATTGGACCCCTTAAAAAAGGAAGGTGAGCGTTGGTGATAGGAGACTCCATTCTCAAAGGAACAAAACCAGCCATCTGCAGACCAGACATATAATCTAGGGAGGTATGTTGTCTCCTTAGAGCAAAAATCAAGAATGTGGCTGAGAACCTAACCAAAATAATTAGGCCCATAAATTGCTACTCTTTTCTACATGTATGGATGAATGACACAAAAAAGGACTTGAAAACAATATTGAGTGATTACAAGCAGCTAGGCAAGAAAGTCAAGGTGCACAAGTAGTTTTCTTCATCTGTACTGCCAACAAAAGGACAAAATCTGGTAAAAGAACAAAGAATTCTAGAAGTGAACCACTGGCTAAAGGGTTGCTGTCACCAAAAAACTTTGGATTCTTGGACCATGGTCTGCACTATCACCATGATGGGTTTTTGGCAAGGGATGGGTTGCACCTCACAAAGACTGGGAAGAATGTTTTGGAAAACGACTGGCTCAACTTATCAGGAGAGCTTTAAACTCTCCAGTTTGAGGGGGGAGAGTGAAAAATTTTTAGGATCTCTAGGATGCAATTCCAAGCAGAAAACCACAGAAAGCAACTCAAATAATGAAGTAAGGAGGGATGGGCAGGAAGACAACAAATAGAAGACATAGGAAGCATATCCAGAGTCAGACATGAAGATATGAAGTGCCTATATACAAATGCACAAAGTCTGGGAAACAAACATGGTGATCTTGAACTATTAATACATGAAGGTAGACATGATATAGTTGGAATAACATAAACTTGGTGGGATGAAACCCATGACTAGAACATAGTAATAAAAGGATACAAGCTGTTCAAAAAACAAAAAACAAGAGGAGGAGTTGCACTGTATGTAAAGGATCACTATATTGCTAAGAAATGCATGAAACCAAATAAGAAAACCTTCTAGAATGCATATGGGTCAACATAAAAGAAAAAAAGAATGATATGGCCATAGGTGTATACTATAGGCCAGGGGTCTCCAACCTTGGCAACTTTAAGACTTGTGAACTTCAATTCCCAGAGTTTCTCAGCCAGCTATGCTGGTTGAGGAACTCTGGGAGTTGAAGTCCACAAGTCTTAAAGTTGCCAAAGTTGGAGACCCCTGCTATAGACCATGCAATCAAGCAGAAAAAATAGATGTCCTTTTTGTTAACCAACCAACAAAAATATATAGGAAACATACTATAATAGTAATGGCAGACTTCAATTACCCTGACATCAATTGGAAGACTAATTCTGCACCAAGAGTGAAATCAAATAGGTTCCTAAGCAATCTTGTTGACAACTTTGTTGTCCAAAAGGTAGAGGAGGAAACTAGTGTGGCAGCCATACTGCACTTAATCCATACAGAGAAGAATTGATAGAGGAAGTTGAAACCGCAGGAACCTTGCTTGGGTGAGAGTGACGATGTCATACCAGAATTTATCATAATGCAAACACAAGCAATAGAACATAATGGTGCCAGAGTCCTAGATTTTAAAAGAGCTGATTTTAACAAGCTCAGAGAGAACTTGGGAAAGATTCCTTGGATGAAAATCCTGAAGGGGAAAACAACTCAAGAAGCTTGGGAAACTCTGAAAAATATGATCATAAAAGTCCAGTCCAGCACAATCCTACTGAAAAAGAAAAACAAGAAATCCAAGAAGAAATCAGCCTGGCTGCACAAAAATCTCTCTTGACAATGTCAGGGTTCCAGAAAAACCCAACTCCAGTTAAAAACTCCGAAATAGGCATTTTCTCAAAGTTCAATAAAAGGAAATAAAAGTAATAATAAGATTATTATTTTAAGATTATTATGGCACAATAAGATTATTATTTTAAGATTATTATGGCACATTATCTTATTTAATAATAAGATTATTATGGCACATCTGGGAAAACCCGAATCTGAGGGTTCCGGGTTTTCCCTTAGTAATTCAAAAGTCAAAATCCAACCCTTGCACCTGTAGTGGAATTCATTTTTTTTTACTACCAGTTCTGTGGGCATGGCTCGATGGGCATGGCAGGGGAAGGATACTGTAATACCAGTCAGAGGTGGTGTTTGCTGGTTCTCTGAACTCTTCAAAATTTCTACTACTGGTTCTCCAGAACTGGTCAGAACCTGCTGAATACCACCTCTGCCCTGCACCCATCAGTCTATCACATGGACCAATCACCAACCATCCCAACTTGAGACATACCTTCAACTCCTCCTCCTCCAGGTACAGGAATAACGACCTTGACCGAAAAGAAGAATGCTATTATGTCTAACTACCAACATTCTAAAAATCCCCCTCCTACTTTCTCAGGCACAAGAATGTGGCAACTTGGAAGCTTCTGGTTGTAATACAGCTTCCAAAGCTGACAGACAAATTGAAAGACAAATACAAAAATGGGAAAAGATATATAACTAAGGTAAGAATATCAACATATAGCCAGAATCTGCAAATACAAAATCAGGAAAGCAAAGGCTCTGAATGAACAAAGATAAAAGTCAAAGATAATAAAAAAAGTTTCTTCCAACATATAAATAACAAGAAATAAATCAAGGAAACAGTCAGTCCACTAAATAGAGAAGATGGCAAAGAAGTAACAGGCAGCAGAGAGAAAGCAGAACTGCTTAACACATTTTTTCCATCGGTCTTCACACAAAAAGAAACAATAATCCAATCTACCAAAAACATAACTGTAAAAGACAGACTAGAAATAAAAGTTAAAATAAACAAAAAAATGGTAAGAGAACACCTGTCTGATCTTGATGAATACAAATCACTGGGACCTGGCGGAATCCCAGAGTTTCAAAGCAGCTGGCAGGTGTCATCTCAGAACCACTGTACTACATCTTCCAAAAATATTGGAGCACTGGGAAACTACCAGAAGACTGGAAAAAAGCTGATGTCATTCTCATCTTCAAAAAAAGAGGGGGAGGAACAGACCCAGGAAACTACAAGACCAGTCAGCCTAACATCAATACCTGGGAAGATATTGGAAAAGATAATAAAAACAGATCTGCTAAATTCTAGAAACAAGTACAATAACAATTAGAAGTCAACGTGAGTTTTTTAAAAAACAGATAATGCCAAACCAATCTTATTTCATTCTTCAACATACTGTGGACATAATATACTTCGACTTCAGCAAAGCATTCAACAAAGTAGACCACAACCTACTTCTTGGAAAGCTAGAAAAAAGTGGGATAGATAGCATCACCACAAGATAGATTTGTAACTGGCTGAAAAACCATACTCAACAGGTAGTCCTTAATGGGTCTACATCTATATGGAGGAAAGTAAGCAGTGGGGTACCACAAGGCTCTGTCTAAGGCCCAGTACTCTTCAATATCTTGCAATCCTAAGCTGCACTAACAGAGGGATACAATCAAGATCAAGTGAGGTACCAATACCACTGTATAAAGCCTTAGTAAGACCACACCTAGAATACTGCATTCAGTTTTGCTCACCATACTATAATAGAGGTGTTGAGACTACATCTATATGGAAGGAAGGAAGCAGTGGGGTACCACAAGGTTCTGTCCTAGGTCCAGTACTCTTCATAAATGACTTAAATAAGGGGAATTTACCAAATTTGTGGATGATACAAAGCTGACAGGAATAGCCAACACCCTGATGATAGACTCAAGATAGACTCAAGCAAAAAAAAAAAAAAGAAACATAGAGACTGGATGAAACTAGGCTTAATGGCAATGAGGGGGAACTGGACAGCCAGTTAAATATGAACCAACACACCATGACAGCAGCCAAAAAAGCCAATGCAATCCTAAATTGCATTAACAGAGGGATTCAATCAAGATCAAGTGAGGTACTAATACCACTCTATAAAGCCTTAGTAAGACCATACCTAGAATGCTGCATCCAGTTTTGGTCACCACACTATAAAAAAAGATGTTGAGACTCTAGAAAAAGTGCAGAGTAGAGCAACCAAGATGATGAAGGGACATAAAATTAACTGTTGCGGGAACGGGGCATGGCTTGTCTAGTGAAGAGAAAGACTAGGGGAGACATGATAGCAGTGTTCCCATGTTTGAGGGGCTGCCATGGAGAGAAGGGGGTCAAGCTGTTTTTCCAAGGCACCTGAAGGCCAGACAAGGAATAATGGATGGAAATGGAACAAAGAGAGATTCAACCTAGAAATAAGGAGAAATTTTCTGACAGTGAGACAAATCAACCAATGGAACAGCTTGTCTTCAGAAGTTATGGGAGTTTCATCACTGGAAGCTTTCAAGAAAAGACTGTCAAAAATGGTGTAGGGTCTGCTTGAGCGGGGGGGTGGGGTGGACTAGATGACCTACAAGGTCCCTTCCAACTCTGTTAATCTGTATTTGAATTTAAAAAAGTTTCCTGGGAGACACTCAAAGAAGCAACCCAAAGAAGAAATTTCTTGACAATGAGAACAATTAATCATTGGAACAGATTGTTTCTCAGAGTTGTGGGTGCTCCATCACTGGAGATTTTCAATAAAAGATTGGACAACCATTTGTCCATGATGTAAAAAGACTTCTGCTTTAACAGAGAGTTAGATTAGAAGACCTCTAAGGTCCCTTCCAGCTCTATAATTCTAAATTTCTTGATTCCATTTTCTACTTTAAAAAAAATATTTCAACCAAACAAGGACTGGATGGGATGGCTTCTCAAGTAAAATCTTGGAATTAAAGGACCCAGTGCTCCAACTGTGAACTATTTTCCATAAAACAGGGTGTAAGTTCACCCTAGTTCACCTCTGAGATGTGTTGCCTCTGTACTTTAAGCAACTTCCACACTCAATCTCCAGATTCTGCAAGTTCTAAAGATGGGACTTATCAACACCATGATGAAACTGCAATGAACTTTGAAGGTTTGGTAAATGTTATGCTTGCTAAAAGTGGAATGCTTTGTTCTGTAACCATGATGGGTGCATGTTTTAATCAATCTGCTGAAGAAATAAATTTGACTAAAAATTAAAATATTCCCCCCTGGGAGCTGACAGGAACAAAATGTTCTAGATCGCAAAGTTTCAGAAAAGCCTCATCAATTCAATCCCCTCTCTCTGCTCTGTGTCAAGAAAGATCAACAAAATGAATTAATAGTCATAATACAGAACTATTGTTTCTTCCTGTTCTTTTTTGAAGTAAACATCATAAAGAAAGGGGAGAACCAGCAAAAGTCAAAGACAAATAAAAAGAGAGAGAGAGAGAGAGGGAGGGAGGGAGGGAGAGAGAGAGAGAGAGAGAGAGAGAGAGAGAGAGAGAGAGAGAGAGAGAAATACAAATGTGGAAACAAAGGATCTAAAAGTACTATTTTTTCCTGCTTTCAAAATGAAGAAGGCAGATTGTCTCCATGATACAAATCAGATGGTGCCCTTCAAGGATTAAAGGCCACTGACTTGCATTCCAGGGGAAGAAATCTTAAAGCCTTGAATCTCTTTATTTTGAAAGCCATTATAGCTTGGGTAATAAAATTGCCACCAAGGAAATACTGTTTTTGCCTAAAGCTATCGAAAAGAATTTTTGAAATTGAAATTAGCATGTTGGAGAACAGAAAAAATAGCTTTTGCATTGAATTGATTAAAATGTTTTAAAAGGTTTGCACCAATTTGATTACCATGATATAAAAAAGTTGTTGAGACTCTGAAAAAAGTGCAGAAAATAGCAGTAAAGAAGATTAGAGGGCTGGAGGTAAAATATATGAAGAATGATTGTGGGAGCGAAGAACTAGGGGTAATGCAATAGCAGTCTTCCTGTACAGGAGGAACCATCACAAAGAGGCTCTCCCCTCTATGGAAGGGGGGTTGACCTATTCATCAAAGCACCTGAAGACAGGACAAGAAATAATGGGTGGACACTTATCAGGGAGAGAGGCAACCTAGAACTAAAGAGAAGTTTTCTAAGAGTGAGAACAATCAATTAGTGGAATAGCTTGCCTTCAGAAGTTGTGGATGCTCTCTCTTACCTGGGTAAAGGATTGGATGAACATTAAAAAATAGAAGATTGTTAGCATTGGAAGGACATATTCTACAACTAAGTTGGTATGCCTTTCTATGGTATGGCAGACATGATGCCCACTGATATTTTCAATGACATCAGATTAGACAGCCACTACTTTTGGTATGAAATAAAATCAAACAACAAACATATATAGAAACCCCAGTTTGGCTATCCACACTCGAAGCTTTTGTCCACCTGAATTTCTTCAGTCAGGGGAAAGTTATCACAAGACATCATAAATGAAGCAGGAGAATTAAAATCAAGACAGCAAGTAAATGATCAAGGAGTAGAATTGGAATGTTAGGCTTATCTACAAGTCCAATCAAGATATGGACAAGATATGAAAGAATGGGGATAATATGGGAATAATATGTATGACAAACACACCTTGGAACGATTATGCCATGTCCAGTATTTTTAATAATTTACTTAATAAAATTATGTTTTAAAAAATAGAAGTTGTGGATGCTTGATATTTTTTTAGAAAAGATTGGACAGCCATTTGTCTGAAATGATATCAGGTTTCCTGCCTGAGTAGGGGTTTGGACTAGAAGACCTCCAAGGTCCCTTCCAGCTGTGTTATTCTATTATTTTGTGGAAGACTGTTTGGGAGTGGTAACAACTAGAATAGGAAAACATACTGAAATACAAATTCAACCTCCTCTCTTGGCAACGACTATGGTTTCGCCTCGTAGTCTGTGGTTAATGTGTAATTTGGAGTGAACTACTATAATTCAGGCTCTTTATTGTGGCATTCAGAATAAGAAAAATAAGAATTAGGGCTGACTATGTATAAGATTATGAATTAAAATGTGATAATCTGAAAAAGTGAGAGGCAAAGACTTGTGAGAATCAGGGTCATCATTTTGAAATATTCCAGGAATTTCTATGAGAAGCACGGCATTAGATTTCATCTGCAGCTGTTTTAATTCAGAACAGGGAAATAAAGCTACTTGTAACAATGTGGATGAGACAAAAGATTCTTTTGTTGAGTTTCCAAAAGTGGGATTAGGTCTTTCTCCAGTCAAGGATAATTTAGGACAGTTCTTTCTTAGCATGATGGAGACAGAAACCAACAAGCCGAAAGGTGTTATAAAAAGTGATAGACATCTGAGACAACACTTTGAGGGAGAGCCACTGAAGGAAGGAGAAACTTGCTAACTCATTCTTTAGGTTGCAGCCCCAAAATAGCAGCAGAGCCATATTGTGGTGAGATGAACATTCTGTCAACTGTCCATTTGGCGAATCCAGAAAAAGAAACTCCTGGGACATTATTTTACTAAGAGTACAAACTTTACTGAATAAATCCACATTGGCACAGAAGAAGCAAAACCAGCTCTGGGTTCCCTCACAAAAGCATTGTGAGGGAAAGCAACCCCTTTTCCCCATGGGCCACCCACAGTCCATTACATCCACCAATCACTTTTGTTCATTTTGTTATGGGAACAACTGCTCAGGGTGCCCTTGAGAGGGGAGCAATGTCTCAGGGAACCAACAATGCTTGGGTGCCATTCCCCACACCTTTGCATTCCAATCCTCCCTCCATTCTTTTGTCTAGCTGTGAGTGAAGCAGAATATAGATGAAAGTTTGATTTAGTCTTGACACATTGTATCAGGAGTGGGCAACTATGGCAACTTTATGACCCGTGGACTTCAACTCCTGGAATTCCTGAATTCATGATCTCTTGACTTTAACTTCCAGAATTTTTGTGTTTTGTGACTGGCCTGGGTCACTCCATGTTGCTCATTGGAGGAGAAAATCCTGAGCATAAAGCAGTGATGAACAACTTTGGCAACTCTATGGCCTGTGGACTTCAACTTCAACATGCTGGCTCAGGAATTCTGAGCACTGAAGTCCACAGGACATAAAGTTGCCACAGTTGTCCATCCCTATTTTATACTCAGGATTTCCTCCACAAATGAGCAATGTAGAGTGACTCAAACCAGTCACCGAACCAAAAAATGAATTAAAACTATGCTAAGTGGATTCCTATTGCATTCCTATTCCTATAATCCATATAACAAGAATAAAATTAATCTAAACTTTCATATTCAAAAAGCTATAGGATCCCTGGGCAGGAACTCATTTTTAAAAAAATGCATAATAATCTTATAATCAATTTAGCTAAACTAGAGCAAATGCAGCAGGAAAGAAACCTGGACAGTTCTATAATTTGCCTACAAATCACAAATCTGTTGTCAACTTTGAAGCGAACCTGGGTGAAGCCATCTTGTGCTGCCTCATAGTTGCCACAAAGCCTGAGAGAGGGAAAGGAGGGAGGAAGTAGATAGACCAGCTAACAGTCAATATAAAAAGTCATCGCAATAGGTGGCAGGTGAAAGAGGAGAGGAGCCTGCCAGCTGTATTCATTGGACAATGTGACTGGTGACACCTGGGGGGGGGGGAGTTTTACTTTTTTAATTGGGTGAAAACATTTAGAGTTGGTTTTCACTGGCTGTACCAATATGATGTAGCCAATAAACAAGTTCTTTGAGGAATCAGAGTTCTGCTTTCAATGGGTGCATTACTTGGAACACCGACATCTGTATTTGTGGCTCGGTCCAGAGAGCAGCAAATAATCTCTGTGGGCAGCTAATTTAAGGCATTCAGTTTAGCATACAGAGGTGAACCCAAGTCTCTCTCAGAAATCAAGCCACTAAAAACAGGATGCTGCAGATTACAGACCTTTTGATCAATATTCTGCCATCCTCCTTCTTCCTCTTTCTTTTCAACAATTGCTTTTAATATTGAAACATCTAATGGTATTAGAGGCAGGGTACTCTAATGCAGAATGATCACTTGTGCGTCACTGAAGTGGGTAAAGTAGCAAAGTTTATTCATAATATTTGTGCTTTGATAAATGTTGTTTTAACTGCTTTTGACAGTTTTGCCCATACATCTTTGCTACAGATTCATGCATACATCTTCACGCCTGAAAAAACTTCTTCGGGTTTCTAGCTCATGGCTCTAGAGCAGGGGTCGCCAACCTTTTGGACCTCAGGGACCACCAAACTCATAATTTTAAATCCCATGGACCAGAGACCCTGGAAAAATCCCCCAAAAAGTCTTCAGGAAAATTCCCCACCTGTTTTCCTACCGATTGATTATTCTTTATTTGGGATCACAGGATACCATCTCCAGCTCCATTCTCAGGGGGAGAGAGAGAGAGAGAAAGAGACTTTTGGCTTTATGCAAGCAGAAGCAGCAGAAGTCTTTCTTTGTCTCCCCCAAACTCTGGCAGAAATGAGTCCTTGTGAGACTTGTTGCACTGGCACAGCCTCTTGGAGCAGGATGCCTTGCAGGGTCCCAAAGACTCATTCTGGAGGAGTTTGGGGAAGACAAAGAAAGACTTTTGCTGCTTTCCTTGCATGCAGCCAAAAGCAGAAGAAGAAAGAAACAGAAAGAAGCAGCCCGGTAGCCAGGCAAGGCGCATGGGGTGAGTGTGGCAAGTTTCCCCACTCCACCCTTCCCCCTTCCCCTCACTACTTTGTGTTGCAAGCAACTCAAGCCTTGTGTTCCCATGGGCCATATGGGCAGCACCACCTTGTGTTCCCGCGCAACCTGGATTAATTGCTTTGAGGGGTGCTTTGGGGGTGGCATTTCTCTGTGGACCACCAAAATTTTCTCATGGTCCCTGGCCCACTGGTTGGTGTCCACTGCTCTAGAGAGTCTAAACTCTCAAGAGACAGATCTTTCACTGGAACCTTTAGAAAATATAAGGATTTTTTTTTTCTTCTGGAAGACAAAAAAACTTCTCTTGAATCCACTGATCTTTGCCAAATATTTCAAAGGAAATCACGAGCTACAATGAAATGTGTTCAATATAGTTATTCAAATGGTTATGGATCCACCTCTTAAGTGGTATCTTGAGATTAATAGCCATGATTCATGAAATTGATTCCTCTTCAGTTTGGAATAAAGACAATATATATTTTTGACAGAGGGATTGAGATTATACATTTCTAACCCAGAATGGAATAATGTGCTGCAGCCAACCTCCCCTGGGAAAACTTGTGGCCAACCTCCCCTGGGAAAACTTGTGGCCAACCTCCCATGGGTCAACTCACCATAGGACAATTCAACAATTCAATGTGATTATTTAAAATAATTTAAAAACTATTTTAATTTTTGTCACATTTCATTTTGTCCCTCTTTTAACATACTCTCTTTAATGGTTCTATTTCACATTTCTTTGATATTAGTGTAGCTCTTGTCCCGTGGCAAGTTGACCACAGCAAGTGGGCCATGATGAGTAAGTTGGCCACAGTAAGTTGGCTGCAGCAAATTGTCTTAGATCCCTTCTAACCTGAGTTAACAAAACCTAACTCGTGTGTTCATGTGATGCTCAAGCAAATATTTTTTTATGAATTATGGGCTTCTAAGAAAAAGATTGGGTTTAGATCACTGGGAATTGTTGTTTTAACCATTCAGTCATGTCCAACTGTTGGTGACTTTATAGGCAAATGCTATCCATCCTATCTTGTCAAGCAAATGTCAACTCATAAAATATTTCTATGGTATTTTTAGAGTTGCCAGCCGAAAGGGAGGGGGAGTAGTACAACAGCTTGCAAAACAAAACTGCATTACATAAATGTTTTCAAAGATAGTAACTAGGTGACAGAAGTTTCTGCCGTGCAAAATTCTAACTGGAGAGCATGATTGATGACTCTTGGCTATGGATGTGTCTCACTGGAGAATATGAATTACGATACACCCAGGAGGTGGGGGGAAACCAGGGTTAAGTATGACAATGAATTATGTACCTCAGAATCGATTACACCCAAGCAGTGCTGGACAGTTTAACTCACAATAAATAACTTTTAAGTTTTGGAAGTTCGGCTCAGGACTCATGATTTAAATGGGGGTAACTGCCAGAATCCAGACAGCAAACTTATTTCACTTGTTGGATGTTCAGTTTTGTGTCAGATTTTATGTTATCAAACCAGCATGTTATCAAGCCAATCCTTCTTCTTGATCCAATAACTATTTCTAACATCACTAACTTCTCCAATGAATTTGCACACATGACATGGCCAAAGTAGATTAGATTTAGTCTTATGATTTTAGCTTTAATGTCTGGTTATTTACGATTTTACACTTCTCTGTTAGTTACTAGGGCTGTCCATGGTATACACAATAATTTATATCAGCACCATAGTTCAAAGGCATCAATTCTTCTTCGATCAACTATTCTTAGTATCCAACTCTCACCCCCATATGAACCAGTTGCTAAGCATCTGAATTTTGAACATATGATCATGGGGATGTTGCAAGGGTTGTAACTGAAAAACAGTCATAAGTCACTTGTAACTTTGAACAGTCACTAAATGAGCTGCTGTAAATTGAAAACTATCTGTATTCTTCTAGGGTTGCCTGAAGATTCTAAGAACTTGGAAATGTTTGGACGTCACACTTCTTCATCCACAGCAGATGTTTTTAAGCCTGTAGCCTCTCGTGAGGCTAGATAATGTGTTAATGTCTGAGATGGGGTGGAGGTCCATCCACAATAGATCACGTAAAAGTCCAAACCAGAGATCCTCAGACATTGTGAACTGGTAGGCCTGTTTGAATTTTGAGAGTCCTTTATGTATACTGCCTCAAAATGGCTGATTGTCCCTGGCAAATCATAGAATATTCATAAATTAGAAAGAATTTCCCTTCTATTACTGCTTATCCTTGTTACTCTCAATTCTACTTTCCAACAAATAATTTTACTAAAGCATTTTTAAAATTATAGACATGTTGGAAAATGTGTTTGTTTTTTTACTAAAAGTATATGAAAAGTTCTGCTGCAGTAACAGAGGTTTTTGTAGAGTAACTACTACAACAGAGTAATTGTAGGCCAATTACTTGCTTTATACTATGCCAAATTTCAATTTTGGGAAAAAAATGAATTCCAAAAAATTAAAATCAATAAGTATCAACTCCAAGGAACACCAGCACTTACAACCATCTTGGCGATGATCTGAGTTCGTCATCATCATCATCAGAGTTGGAAAGGACATTGCAAGTCTTCTAGTCCTATCCCTTCCTCAAATAGGAGACTATATCACTTGAAATATCCTACAAAAGCTAGAATGGATGGTGGACCTCTTAATCAAGATCCACTTCTTGCTGAAATGAATAGATCCTGACTTGCACTTCACATCAAAATTACATAAACATTTTCCATATTTTAACAATTTGTTTGCTCTCAAGAGAGGTCAAGACTTATTTGGTCTCAAGAGAGGTCAGGACTTATTGGAAGTTTCACAAATGTATGAATATTGGAAGATAACATTTCATCAATTCCAATCAAATGAAAAAGCCTTCATGTACCATGAGAAAGTCCTGGTTTGTGGACTGCAATACTACTGTATCAAGATTAACAGTAGACAATGTTGGACAGAATAGATTAAAACATTTATTTAGAAGCCAGTCCTACAAATCAGAGTGATCACTTCTAAATTTACAGTAATGATCTGTTCTATGGCATTTGGGGATAGAAATATTACTAATTAAGCTAACAGATGAGTCTCCAATAATTTTGACTCCTGCTGGGTTAGAAGTAGCAGAATTAAAGTATGTTAGTGTTTATTCTTCCTACTTGCACATCCCTGCAGCCCCAAAAAAAAAGTATAAGCAAGAATTGGAAATAAAAAAGAGAATAAAAGAAGAATCCAAGTGATATCTTTCATGATGCATCTCCATAGTTTTCCAGTCTTTCATCACATCCATCTTCTGTTTCATAGATTTCCTTTTTTCCCTTAACCTTCTTGCCACTTTTTATTTTTAAAGATTTCATCAAGTGCATCCAACCACGACTTTCTCAGCCTTCCCCCTCCTTCTGAGCTTTTCACTTTTCTTTCACATTCAATCCTGATTTGGGTTGTATTATTGGGTTGCCCCCAATTCAGCTATCATTGGCTGACCTTGTTACTAAGCTCTATTCCAGTTCATGTCATGAATATATTCTGACATAAATTACACAAATTAAAGTATTTTAAAAATTATTTTAAATAATTAAATTAAAATTGTTTCACTGTGAGTTGGCCATGGCAAATTGGCTGTGATGAGTTGGCCATAGCATGTTGGTCATGGTGATTTGGCTGCAGTGCGTTGTCCCATTCTGCCTCCCTCAATCACATCCAGCAGTGTGCTGCATGTTGAGGTAACTAGGTATGTCTAGTCTAACAAAGATAGGGACCAGAGGTGACACGACAGCAATCTTCCAGCATTTGAGGATTTATCACAGAGAAGAGGGAGTTAACCTATTCTCCAAAGCACCAGAGAGCAGGAAAAGAAGTAATGGGTAGAAATTTATCAAGGAAAGATCCAACCTAGAAATAAGGAGAAATGTCCTGACAATGACAACAATTAATCAGTGGAATATGCCTCCCAAAGTTGTGGATGTTGCATCACTGGAGGTTTTCAAAAATAGACTGGACAACCATTTGACTGGGATGGTAAGGTCTCCTGCCCTGAACAAGATGTTGGACTAGAAAACCTCCAAGGTCCCTTTTTATCTATCTCCCTTCATCCCCTCCAACCTCTGCCTGCCATAGGGCATTCCCATATGCTGCTAGTAAAAGATTGCAGCAGGTGCACAGGACAGTGGAAGAACATTACTCTGTTTTCACAGGAAATGTGACTAGGAAATGCCATCTGTCACCATTCTGTAGATGCATTTGTATGATTCCCACACATTTTCAGAGCTGACTAGAGTTCAAACAATTTATGCTAATTGGGTATGAGTGGGTGGATGTAGAACTAAGCAAAAATCTTCAGCAATTTGGCAATTTTGTTTCCATATTGGAGAGCCGGTGGTGTTTATCTCAAGATAGCCATATTGAGGAGGAACTATCTAGAGATAAAACACTTAATTAAACTGCAGAGCAGCTGATATTTCTCTGTGGAATTTCTAATCCTGTCTCCTCAAGAAGCCCCAGAGCCTCAAAAGAGAGGATCGGCAGTGAAACCCAAAACCACTGCATGCTTCCGATGTGAGAAAGAAGGTCACTGGGCTACAGACTGCCACACTAAATTGGAGCCAAAGGGGGCACTGGTGAGAGGAACAAAAACAGAAATAACTCAAGCCAAGCTGCTCGAGACTGCACTGAAAGTGGAGGCGTTTGTAGAGTTCGCCCCTCCAAAGGAGAGGAGCTGGGTACTCTGATCTCTTCTGGCGAGAGTGAATCCAACTCTGAAGACAACCCTCTGGTAAGTCCAAAGAAGGACCTCATGGCTATCCCAATGAAATTAAGGGTACCCACTTCTAGAACTCAAGGGGAAACGTTGGCCTTGCTAGATTCTGGGTGCACAAGATGTGTAATCAGCTCAGAAGTCGTGGAGAAGTTGGGGCTAAGGCTAAGAACTTTAAAAACTCCCACAACATTTTGCCAACTAGATGGATCAGAAGCTGGGGCAGCCCTGCACATTTTATAATGGAACCAGTTGAAATGATGATGGGGAGACACCGAGAGACTTTGTATTTTATTGTTGCCCTGGGGATGGAGTCTACGAGGCTTGCCCTGGCTCCAGAAGTGGAACCCCCAAGTGCGCATAGACACTGACCAACCCTCAGAAGGGAAGGGGCAGTCTCAACTGGACTCTCAGAATTCCACAGAGTTGGCGTCCATGGGCAGTGAGAGCATGGGGGCAGGAGAAGATCCCTGAAGAATATTGGGACTTTAAAAAGTTTTTTAATGAAAAGGCATCGGATGAACTCCCCCCTCATCATCCCACAGACTGCAGTATTGAGATTCTACTGGGGGTGAAACCCCTTAAGCCTAAATTTTATTCGATGACACCACAGGAGATAGAAAAACTGCGGTTGTTTATTGGTAAAAACCTTGAATGAGGTTTCATCCAACCTGCTACACCCTGAATGGCAGCCCCAGTATTATTCCAAGAAAAGAAAGATGGTTCTCTTCGCTTGTATGTTGATTATAGAAATTTAAATTGCATTTCCATGAAAAATGTGTATCCACTTCCCTTAATGAAGGACATGTTGGCCCACCTGGCCAAAGGGAAAATTTTCACAAAACTTGATTTGAGAGAAGCCTACTACCAAGTTCAAATTAAGAAGGGAGATGAATGGAAAACTGCCTTCAATTGCCCTCTGGGATGTTTCCAATTCAACGTTCTCTCAGTTGACCTATAGGGAGCTCCTGCTGTATTCATGCAACTGATAAACGAGGTTCTGCATGAACATTTATACAAGGGGGTACTGGTTTATCTTAATGATACCCTTATCTATACCAAGACTCTCGAGGAGCATGTGAAATTAGTATGGTCAGTTTTGAAAAAACTTCAAGCAGCTGAACTATACGCAAAGTTGTCCAAGTGTGAGTTCCACCAAAAGAAAATTGACTATTTAGGCTACTGTGTATCAAATGACAGCATAGAAAGTCCAGGCCATTTTGAAATGGGCCCCTCCTTGCACCAGAAAGCAATTGCAATTTCCTGAGATTTGCTAATTTTTACCGTTTATCCCAGCCTTTGTGAAGATTGTGCTGCCTGTTACAAACCTCCTAAAAACTAAAGGAGAGTTGAGACCGAAACCCAGTCGACCATTGGAGTGGTTCATGGAGTGCCAAGCTGCTTTTGAGGAGCTAAAATGACTTTCTGCAGCAAACTGATGCTAAAACACCTGGACATGGACACACCTTTCATAATCCAAGCCGATGCAAGTGATGTAGCAGTAGGGGCAATGCTACTACAAGCAAATGAGGCTGCAACTTTGCAACCTTGTGCTTACATCTCCCATAAACTAACTGAGACAGAAAGAAGATGAGCTATCTGGGAAAAGGAAGTTTTTGCTGTCCATTGCTGTCTATTAACCTGAAGGCACTTTCTTGAGAGGGCAAAACACCCTTTTGAGGTGTGGACAGATCATAAAAACTTAGAGGCTCTAAAAATGCCTCAAAAATTCTCGCCTAAGCAGGTCTGCTGGGCATAATACTTCAAATGGTTCAATTTTTCACTGAAGTCTCTCCTGGGGGGAAAGAACTTCATGGTGGATGCACTATCTAGGTTACCGCAATATAATAGTGTCCGCCAGGAAATGATTTGTTCCATTGTCCCGACTAAACAATTGGTTATGATGGTTACTAGAGCCCAGAAAAGGAGAGATGTTGATATCTCAAAAGATTTGTCTACACAGTTAAAGGAAGCTTTAAAAATAGATTATTGGTTCCTAACCCACTCAAATGACTGCATGTTTAGAGATGGTTTGGCATGGGTGGGGGCCAAATTATATGTACCAGCTAGCTTGAGGGCCCCCATTTTAAAACAAGCCCACGATTCAAAAGCTGCTGGACATTTTGGATTCATAAAAACCCTACATTTGGTCAAATGCCAATTCTGGTGGCCTCCTTTAAAGAAGGACATTGAAGCTTAAATGGTTAGTTGTCCTATTTGCACTTCGGCTAACTGGCCACCTGGTAAACTTGCCATCTTACTACAGAATGTAGCTAGGCTGACTGCTCCATGGAAGGAAATTTCCATGGACTTTATAGTGGAATTGTCTGAAAGTGGGGGAAATATAGTTATTTGGGTGGTAACGGACTTGTTTTCCAAGCAGGTATATTTCGTACCTTGTGCAAAAATCCCAACTGCAAAAACCTTAGCTAAATTGTTTATTTTACATGTCTATAGGTTACATGGTGTTCCTAAATGGATAATTTCAGATAGGGGTGTCCAATTCACTTCAAATTTATGGAAAGAATTCCTGAAACTATTGGGCTCCACCCAGGGCTTAGGCTCCGACCACCACCCACAAACCAATGGGGCTTGTGAGAGAACTAACTCAGTATTGGAACAATACCTTACATCAGGGGTCACCAACCTTTTGGACCTCAGGAACCACCAAAATCATAATTTTAAATCCCAGGGACCACTAACTGGTTCTGTGGATGTGGCCTAATTTGTGGGTGTGGCTTGGAAATGTGATTGGCTGGGCATGACTTGTATATAAATATTATAAATATTTATATAAATATTGAATTTTTTATAAAAAAGAGCAATTTTTACCCCAAATCAGCCAAAGCAAGCAGGCAGACTGAGTTGCTCAAGAATCACAGATTCACTTAAGAGATCTGTTTCTTCCATTGGCTATCTGGGTCTGTCACATAAAATTTGCTTGCAAGCAAACTCACAAAATTAACTCCAACATACCATGTATATAAATATTGAATTTTTTATTTTTTAAAAAAGAGCAACTTTTACCCAAAATGAGGCAAAGCAGGCAGGCAGATTGAGTTGCTCACAGAATCATTCAGAGAAGTATCTTTCTGCCATCAGTTACCTGCACTGAATAATAGAAGGAAGGTTCAGCTCTGCTTAAAAGCACAGCCAAAGATCTAAAGATTAGCTAGAAAGCAAGAAATGCAATGATTTCCTGCTTTCTAGCTAATCTAAATATCCCAGCACAGCAGAATAGCTGATGGTCGGGGGAAAAAAAGAAAAATAGCAACTTAGCAGGCAAGTTTTCCAGGTAAGGAGTGAGTGAATGGGGAGGGTTCCTGCGGGCCATGTGTGAGGCGCAGCCTTGTGTTCCTGCGCAGCCTGGATTATTTGCTTTGGGGGTGCTCTGGGGGTGACACTTCTCTGCAGACCACCAAAATTTCCTCACAGACCACCAGTAAGCCACGGTTGGTTCCACTGGTTTATATCATCTTAAGTTTAGAAGATGAACAGTTCATCAATGTAGCTGATTTAAAGACTGCAAAGGAAGTCTGGTTGAAGTTAAGAAGTGTACATGTGAGTGTGTCTGCATGCAATATTGTGCAATTATCAAGAAAATTATACAGAGCCAATTTGCAACCAGAAGAATCATTGGAACAGCATTTTGTAAAAATGCAAACTTTGTTTGTTGAGTTAGAACAGCGTGGGATGTAGATTCTTGAATCTCAGAAAGTGCTGTTGGTTTTAAACAATCTAAATGACTTGTGGGACAGAATTTCTGCAGTATTTGAATGCAAACCAGAGCAGAAATTGTGTTTGGAGGTGTTAAAGACTTGTTTAATAGTTGAGGAGCAGAAGCATCAGTTTAGAAGCCACAAGGAGAACTTCCTGAGGATGGGGACCAAGAAGCAGAAAGGTAAGAGCAATGGAAAATTCCACAGACTGGCTGTCTCCAAAGACCAGAGTAGCAGAAGAGATCAGATTACAGCCCAATAACAGAGGCAAAGAAAAGACGTTTTGCAAAGAAATTATTTGCAAGACAAACAATTTGCAAGGAAGAAAATAAGTTGATGGACAAGCTATTATTGCAAAAGTTAGCTGTTGTAATAGCAGAGATCAATAGTTAATAGACAGTGGGGCTAGTCAAACAATTGTTAATAATTCTAAATTGTTTTATAGGATGGAATCAGCTGCTGGAGATGCAATAGCCTTGGCAAATGGCCAGAAGGCTAAAGTTATTGGAAGAGGCAGTGTGTAAATTCCATATTTGGAAACAAGGTTTAATGACATTGTGTGTGTGCTTCAAATGGAACATAATTTGCTGGGTGTCTCTAGTTTAGACAAGCAAGGATTTGAGATATTTGTAAGCAAAGTATATGCAAAGGGCATAATACAAGATAACCTTTATATGTTGCAGAGACAAAAGGTTAAATGTGCACATATGTTCGAAAATGTGGCTCAGCATAATTCATGTATATTCATCTCTTGCAACAGAAAGCTTGGCCATGCTAGCTTCCGAGTTTTGCAAAAGATGCAATTTGCAGAAGGATGACATGTAAAAGGATGTAAGGCATATTTGGATTGCGCAGTGTGCAAATCATCAAAGTCCAAGACTTTCCCAGTAAGCAAGAGTAGCACAAGGCAGTCAACAAGCACTGTAGAGCTGGTACATTCAGATTTGGTTGGGCCAATGCAAGCCAGTTTGGGAGGAGCAAAGTACGTACTGGTCATTGTAGATGAATATAGCAGGTTTGGGTTCTGCTATTTACTAAAGAGTAAAATAAAGGTGCTACATAAATTTAAGCAATGGGTAAGCTTCATAGAAAGAAGAAATAAACAACAGGTATGTCAGCTGTAAACTGACAGAGGTTCAGAATTCATGTCAACAAGTTTTCAACAGTGTTTGGGACAGTTAGGAATAAAACACAGAAGCACACATTCTTACATAGCAGCTGAGAATGGTGTTGCTGAGAGACGGAATGGAGTCTTACAAACCATGAAGGACTTACTTCTAGAGGATTCTGGTCTGAGCAGGTCATACTGGGGTGAAGCCATGTTGACTGCTAATTATTTAATTAATAGGTTGTGGAGCTCCTCCATTAATGATACTCCATATGCAGTGCTATATGGAAGAAAACCATCTCTGGCACCTTTAAGGGTGCTTTGAAACAATGTGTGGGTGCATGTTCCAAAAGCAATTAGAAGAAAGGGACATTTCAGGTTTATGGGCTATGAGCCAGGCTCAAAGAGCTATTACTTTAAGCAATGGGAGCACAAGAATAGTGATTTCAAGGTCTTTTTCAGAACAAAATTGGAACTGAATTGACGCAAATTTCTGGAATGATTCACTTAGTGATGGTGATTCACTTAATGATGGTAACTCACTTAGTGATGGTGTCAGCATTCAGGAAGGAGAAACTGAAAAAGATATGAAGCAAGATAGGGTTGACACACAGGAGCAGTCAATGCCATGCAGCTCAGAGTGATGGATTCCACCTGACAGGTGCTAGTAAAGTTAAGGTGTGTAATGTATGGTATGAGCCAAGAAACTATAAGGAAGTTTTGGCATTACCTAAAATTGAGCAAGAAAAGTGGAAAGAAGCCATGGACAAGGAAATAAAATCCATGGGAGAACATGAAGTCTTCACATCTATGACTTTGCCACAGGGTAGCAAAGCTATAGGATGCAAGTGTGTATACAAGAAGAAGGTACTGCCCAATAATGAGGTACAATATAAAGCACAGTAAGTGGCACAAGGGTTTTCACAGATGAAAAATGTGCACTATGATGAGGTATTTGCACCAACTCTAAAGAGCGAAAGCATCAGGCTGGCACGAGCATTGGCGGCAGCACGTGGCCATAAAATTTGGCATTTTGACATAACCACTGCATTCCTCAATGCAGAATTAGAGGAAGAAATTTACATGGTTCAAGCACCAGTGTATTAAAGTTAAAAAGCCTAACATGGTGTATAAATTGAACAAGGGCAAGAGTTGCAAGTCTGATGGTTGCATATACACTTGAAAGTTAAAAGGTGGGGATTGTCAGCTATTAGCATCTGTGGATGATCTTTGCATCATTGCAAAGGATGTATCACAGGTAAACAAATTTGTTAATACATTCGAGAAGNGAGAAAGGTGGTTATATTCTCAGTCAAAAAAGAAAAATTGAACAATTGTTGGAGAGATATAACATGAAAGATTGTAATATTGCTCCAACACCTACGAGTACAGATTTTCATAAGTTTAGCTGAGGATGAAAGTGAAGCCTGTATATATGTCATAGTGGTCCAGACCAGACACAGCTTGCACAGTAAGCATTTTGAGTCGTTTGACTGCTGTATCAATGCAATTGCATTGGATGGGTATAAAAAGGATTCTCAGGTATTTGAAGGGAACTGTGAATTTGGGTCTTCAAATACAGATCTCTGAAGAATTAAAATTGAAATGCTATGTTGATAGTGATTATGCAAATCAAAAAGTCCAATTCTGGGATTGTGATATTGTTTGGAAGGGCTTTAATTGGTTGGAAGTCCAGAAAGCAAACAACTGTCACCATTTCTACTGCGGAGGCAGAATTTATTGCTTTACCTGAACTCTGTTCAGAGATAACTTGGTATGTACAGGTGTTACAGAATTTAAATGTAAACTTACATGAAGCTTTATCGTTGTATGAGGATAATGCTGCCTGCATTAAAATGGCAGAAGGTAACAGAGTAAAAAATAGAAGCAAGTATACAGACATTATATATTGTAATGTAAGAGAAGCCATTAAATCTAAATTGATTAGCTTGCTTCACTGTGCGTCAGAAGACAACCTGGCCAACATAATAACCAAGTCATTAGGTGGAGTGCACCATAGGAAGAATATTAAGTTAATTGGATATGTCTCTTTCAGTCATGAAGGGAGGAGTGTCACAATATTCATGAAGCTGTTGCTTGTGTTTTGTGTTACATTGGAAGAATCTACCATTGGTATTGTACAATTTATTCATAAGTTATTATGTATATATTCTTCAATTACTTAGGACGACTTAGTCAGTAGACACACACGAAAGACCTAAACTAAAGACGTATAAACTCTAACAAAATTGAGATAGACTAATTTGACAAACTCAGATGATAAAAGTATCAAGAATCAAGACATGAACTTTTATGATCAAAAGTTATGCAAGGAAACTAGATTTTTCTCCAAACTGTCTTCTAAACTGTAACAATGACAAGGCCGATGAAAGCATCTAGCCCAAGGGGCTCAAACTCAAGGCCCGTAGATTGGATCTGGCCTGTGATGTGATCGGATCCTGCCTGTGAGGCCATCCTGGTCTACCCAATGCTAAGAGGAAAGATTGGGCCAGCCTGGCTTTGGCCCAGTCTCCCCAATATGAAGAGGAAACATGCCAGTAGTTTGGGGAGTGGTATCAAATTGGCCAAACCACCCAGTTGGCCACACCCACCCAATTAGCCATGCCCGGCTGGACCAAGATCAAACACAGCTTCTAATGTGGCCCTCAATGAAAATGAGTTTGACATCCCTGATCTAGCCCAATACTTTTAGGTTATAAAGCAACTGAATTTTATAAAAGTGTACATGTAGAGCATGTAAGAAATTCTCTATTCTACAGCTTATTATTTTGTTTGCTGCTTTCTGCTTATTTTTTTTCTGGAATCAAAAAATAAGACAGTTTCATTAACTATCAGATTCATATTGTAGATACCTATCAGAATATATTTGCTGGGAAACTGTTGATCAGCAATATGTACCTCAAGCTAGTTGTGCTGGAACTGATACAGAACAATGCTGGAATAATGATGTTCAAGATTTGATTCAACAAACCTTTGCAATTATTGTAATGTATTGGGTAATGTTGCCTTCTGTGATGATTATACCCAGCTGGGACAAAGATCCTAAGAATGGAAGAAATCAAGGAGTTTTTTTCTTGAATTTGTGGTCTTAATACATTTGGAGAACAGGAGTTAAGGGAGACTGTTGTATCAATTAAGTCCATATGAGAGAGTATAGCACTTTCCAAATAATTTCACAAGCAATGACTTGGTTGATAAAACAGCTGTAAAACTCTTAAAACTGTAATAAATAACAGTAAGAGATATCAATCTAACAACCAGTTACAAAAATAGTTGTGAAAAACTATGAATGCCTGAATAAAATTGTTATCTTTATGTTCTTTACAGGATGAAATTTTGCAAACTTTTGACTTTCAAGTTCTTTTACAGTGACGAATAAAGCAAACCAATAAAAGGGGCAAAAGAAGACTTGGAGACTATGTTGCTAAGCAATGGCCGCCAGGCAGCACCTGGAGCCATACTGGGCTACCACCTGTATTGAATGATACCTTCATAATCCCTAATTAAGTTGTTCAGGCAGAGTCTATTATTGCCCAAAATTTGAACAAAGTTGAAAAGCTGCAAATTGTAACAATCAAATCCAAAATCTCTACTGAGATCCATTAAATCAAGTTTTACTGTATGTAGCACTTATTTCCAAATAAGTTGTTTTTTTTCAAAAAAGAACTATCTTACAAATTACAGAGCTTGAATTTAATAGATTATTAAAATAAAGGTAAATGTTTCCCTGTTCATTAGTGTCTGACTCTAGGATACAGTACTCATCTCTGTTTCTTGGTCTAGAGAGCCAGTATTGTTATTATAAATTCAAAAGAATTTTCCACCTGACTAAAAGTCAAAGAGTTTGGGAACCTATGTTATTAAGAAGAATAAAAATTGCAACATTTCATTTGGACAATCTACCACTTATATTTGTGTTTTGATACCAAGCACTAATTTTACTGGATCTGGATTCTTAATTATTGTTTTCTAGCAGCAACAGCACATCAGTATGTTTAACATACCCAGCCATCATTCTGCCTAAAAGAGTGACATAGAGGGCAGTGCAGGTTGAAGTAGAATTACTTTGTTTCTCAATCTTCTTCTCCTAAAGGAGTAGAAAACAAAAAAAATCTTTCTACAACAATAAAAACTGTTATGAATACAAAGGTTCATATGGAACACAAGAAACATCATATTAACATACAACTGCCCTTTGAACATATGGCCTTCAGGATGAGTCACTTTGTTCAAAACAAATTTCATACATACATACATACATACATACATGCATACATACATAAATATTTTAAGTATAATCAAATAAATTTCAAAAATACATTTTATTTTTTTTAAAAAATTAATAATAAAAGTGCATTACAGATCAATTTCTATCATAGTAAAACAAAGACGTGTGGAATTCTGGATTTTTTAAAACTATGATTTTCAGACATCCACACTAATATAACCAGGATTGAGGATCCTTGGAACAAAATTTAGAGCAAAATTCAATATTTAGAGCATCACAATTAAAATAGTTGTTGCATAAATTTTCAGACTTACTACAGCATGAAAAAAATACAAGAATTTTCTTGAAATATTATTTGATTTTGCTAAACATCTTTACCTATTCACAATCATGTATTCTGTAGTTTAAAATTTAAAGCTCACAAGTATAATCTAGAGAAGACATAGGCCTGCTAATCATAATAGCAAGCAATGGAATATGTATAATTTCAATGGTAAATAACCTGCTATTATAAATAGGCTTTGTTGTCTTTCTTACATTTTAAACCTTGAGTTATCCATTTTTGGTGCAGAACATTTTGATTTTTTTTTCTTTAAAGTTATATAAGAGTAATTATTTCTCCTTTTAATTTGAAATATTTATAATTAAGTCTGCTAAGTTAGAATGAAAAATTTGCATTTGTGAAGCAGCAATACCTGTTCTTTGGTCAGCTTCAGGCTTGCGCTGTTGCATTCTTCATTAATCAGATATTTCACATGGTTGACAGTTAATGGTTCAAGATGAATGGTAGGCCATAGCCTTTCAATGAAAAAGCAGAAAATGATAGTCATGTATGGAATTTAATGGGTGTAGAGTAGGTTCAAATGCAAGAACTATTTTAAAACTCCAGGGCAAATCTCTTAATCTTCAGTGGTCTGAATGTTATGTATGCCAGACAGTAAAACAATCAGTTAAAAACACAACTGTCTCAAAATTAAAATAGCGTTCATTAATGGTTCTTCATCAAACTAAGGTGCCAGAAATCTTATACTCCAATATTTTTATTAAAATTGGAAACAATTCATCAACTGTATGTGAACAGTAGCAGATTCAAGACACAGCCCTGTGGGGTGCCTGTACTCAAGAAGATGGAGTTGGAGACTTTTCTTCCAACTTGTACAAACTGGGCTCTATCAATAAGGAAATCCAGTAACCAATTACAAAAAGGAATATTAAAACCTAATAGGCCCAGTTTGTTCACCAGATGCTGAGGCATGATTGTGTTGAATGCCAAAGTAAAATCAATAAACAGCATTCGCACATGAGTATACTTCTCTTCCAGGTGCTAAGATAAAATGAAGAACACAAGAAAGTACATCATCTAGAGCAGTGATGGTGAACCTTCTTGTTGTGGTGTGCCGAAAGCGCATGGACCACCACCCACAATGCAATGTGCCTCCAGCGCATACACGCACAACACTCCTGCCCCCCCTTACCTGCACTGAGCATGCACATGCCTCACAGCTGATTTTTGGCCCATTTGAGGCTGTTTTCGTCCTCCCAGAGACTCGAGGGAAGCCTCTGCAGCTCTGGAGGCTAAAAATGGGCCCCTTTCGGCACTTCCAGTATTTCCAGAAGGCCTGTTTTTGGAAAATCAGCTGGGAGGCTTGCATATGCACAATGCAGGTAAGTTTGAATGGAGATCATATGCCTGCAGATGTGCACATGCACAATGCAGGTAAGTTTGCATGGATCTCATATGCCCGCAGAAATGGCTCTGCATGCCACCTGTGGCACATGTGCCATAGATTCTCTCTCATTGATCTATAGAATGGTTCTTCCGATAGGCAAACTATAATGAGTTGAATATAGGGGGAAAACATGAAATTATATAGTCCTTTGCCAATCTCTTGAAACACTTCATCGTAATGGAAGTGAGTGCAACTGGATGGTAACCATTAAGGCATGCGATTATAGGTTTTTTTGGACACTGGTATAATGATTGCAGTCTTAAAACAAGATGGAACCATAGCCTAATGCAAAGGTCTTCAAACTTGGCAAGTTTAAGACTTCTGGATTTCAACTCCCAGAATTCCTGAGCTAACAGGACTGGAGGAGGAATTCTGGGAGTTGAAGTCCACAAGTCTTAAACCTGTCAATTTGAAGACCCCTGCCAAATGCAGTGAGACATTGACGATGTCTGTGAGAACAGTGGGCAGCCAGTCAGAACACTCCTTAAGTACTTGCCCAGGGATAATATCAGGACCTGCAGCTTTTTGAGTATTGACTTTCTGCAGTATCTTCTGAGTAGCAGTTGTATCACATCTATCGCATTTCTCACTTGCATTGTGAAGTGGTATAATTTAGGAGCATGTATATTTTCTGAATGGCCATCACAGTCATCTTGTTACAAAAAGTATGTCGCTTTCTTCATAGATATGCCTATTTGTCTTCATGATTCATAGTAAAAACATTCTGCCATATGGACTGTACAGATGGATCTGACTCTTATAAGGCACTTAACTTTCTGCTGTCTGCAACTGAGATAAAAACTACCATGTCTGATTTTTCCCAGCTGAATAGCGTAGTTTATTGTACAACAAAACAAGTTTACCTCCAAGCTTGTGGACAAGTTTCAACATTCACAGATACCACAACTCTTACATTCACTGGCAGTGGATCAATCAGCCACTTCATATGCTTTTCAGCTTGCTGAGAGACATAAGGTTAATTTAAAATTTAGAATGCTGTAACAGGTTAAAAATACATGTATTTCTTTCAGCTGCCTACATAAAATAGAACTGCATCAGTGGCTGGTTTCTAAGTTTTTTCTACTGGTTCTGTGGGTGTGGCTTGCTTGGTGGGTGTGGCTTGGTGATCATGTGACTGGGTGGCTATGGCTTGGTGGTCATGTTACTGGGTGGGCATGGCCAACTCAATGTCACTCACTTCAAGGGGTGCCTTGCCTGGCCCTTCCATTCCCAGCCATTCCTTGTCACACCCAGCCTCAACATATCTATAGTTCTTTAAAAATGTTGTTCACCTTTTTCTGACTTTATTATCTACATATTATAGATGTACTTTCATGGACCATTGAAAGGAGGAAATGGCTCACATGCTTTGCCCAAGAATGTGGTAGGCAACAGGCTTTTAAGGGGCTGTCAGAAAGAAGAGGGGGGGATTTATTTTACAAAGTACCAGAAGGAAAACAAGAAGCAATGGATGGAAACTGAACAAAGAGCAACCTAAAACTAAGGAGAAACTTCCTGTCAGTAAGAACAATTAACCAATGGAAATGCTTGTCTCTGGAGTTCTGGGTGCTCCATCATTGGAAGTTTTTAAGAAAAAAACTGGACAGCTATTTCTCTGAAACGGTGTGGGTTCCCTCCAAGGTCTCTTCTAAGTGTTATTCTGTTATTCTGACATCTTTCCCAGGACCTCAGAGTTTGGCATCCTCAGTTTTCCTGCCTGAGCAGGGAATTGGACTAAAAGACCTGTGTGTGTGTGTGTGTGTGTGTGTGTGTGTGTGTGTGTGTGTGTGTGTGTGAGAGTCTCTCTCCCACACACATCTGGTCTGAGACGAAGTGATCCGGCAAGCTCCAGAGCAGTGGGAGGTTGGAGAAGGAGAAAGTAAGCAGCCCTGGGACATCCACCTGCCCTCCATTTCGGAGCATCTCCACCACCATTCACTTTTCCGAGGTGATTAAAGGAAGTGGGCAGTGGTGGAGACGCCTCCGCCACTGCTACAGGAGGCAGCCCTGGGAGCCCCCGCCCTCCCTTCCAGAGTACTGCTGCCACCGCCTGCTTCTCCCGGGTAATGAATGATGATGGCAATGGCTGTGGCCAGACGCCTTTTTTACTTTCGCCTCTGGGAGAAGGAAGAAAGTGGGCGGTGATGGTGGTGGCGCAAGCATCCTGCAGCCGCTCCTTTCTTCCTTTCGCCACTTGGGAAAAGGAAGAAAGTGAGCGGCAGCGGTCCCAGGGACTGAAAGGAAAGCAAACAGCCGCCACAGCGGTATTCCAGGAGGGCGGGTCGGGCAGAAGAACCAGGGCTGCTACACATGGGCATCTCTGCCACCCCTCTCAGCCCCAGCGTAGCAGAGATGCCTCCCAAGGGCTGGCCACCCACCTGCTGGCCAGGCCGGGCCACAAGCAGCGTGTCTCCCAGGAGAAGAAAGCGAGCAGCACTGCTGCTCCCTCTACCGGGAGGACAGGCGGATGTCCCAGGGCTGCACATGCAGTGCTTTCTTCCTTTTCCCGGGGGACAAAAAGAAGAAAATGAGCAGTTGAAGTGCTGCTCCTCCGGCAACCAACTGGTGCTGCTGCAAATTGCGCACATGTGCAGCCCCAGGACATCTGCCTGCCCTCCTGGTCTCGCCAGGTGACCCTGGGAATGAGGGGAGCAGCTAGCTGGGATGGGGCCGCACCAGCAACGAAGCCAGCCAAGAGAGCCAACCCTACCCTCCCGACCCGTTCGAGCCCCCTACTACCCCCTCCCCCTCCGTTCGAGGCCTTACGTGGGGGAGGGGAGAGGCAAGCTCTGGGGATGGTGGTGGTGGGGTTCGTGTGACTTGCAGGAAGATCAGGGCTGCTCAGTTGGGCCACAGGCACCATGTCGGAAGGCAGGTTAAAAATGCAAACTAGGAGGACCCAGTGTGGAGTGAGGAGTGACTAGGAGGGGTGAGCAAGCATCAGGTGGGGCAAGTGTTGGGCAGGCGGGGCAAGCGAACGAGCAGCGATCGGGTCAGGGGCATGGCCAGCCAGAAATCACCACTGGTTTGGCGACCCATGCATCATTGCCAATGGGCTCACAACCTCTGGTGATCACAGAAAAAGAAGTGTAAGTGCTATTACACAGACAGAAATGCAAGTGCTATTACACAGACAGAAGCCAGGAAAAGCACCAGGGTCAGACAAGATAACTCCTTCTTGCTTAAAAGTCTGTGCTGACCAACTGGCCCCCATCTTCAATCGAATCTTCAATAGATCACTAGAGATGTGCTATGTTCCTTCCTGCTTCAAATGTTCTACCATCATCCCGGTGCCGAAAGAAGCCTCATTAAGGAACTGAACAACTGACAGCCCTAGTTGCTCTAACATCTGTATGTTATGAAATCTTGAAAGCTGTTGCTGTCCCACCTGGACAACCATCAAATAAGATCGCTGTTAGTACCATCGCAGTTGTCGCATACCTAGCAAATTAGAATTCGACAGATGATACTGTTAACATGCTCTGCATTACATCCTATAACACCTTGAATCTCCCAAATCCGTACTCAGGGTCCCTTTGTAGACTTCAAAGTTAGCATTCAATACCATCAATCAGACACTCTTCTAACTAGAATTAAAACCAACTAGTGGTATTTGAACACATTGTAAGGTGGATCGTAAGCTTCTCTAGACAGACAGGAAGCAGCAGGTTGAAGCTAGTCCGATACCTGTAGCATCAGCACAGGTTCTATACAGTTCTATACGAGGAATTATTGAATCTATCATCTGCACCTCTATTACTGTCTGGTTTGGCTCTGCACCCAAAGCAGGACAATCACAGAAGAACTTCTAGAGGATAATTAGGAGTGCAGAGAAAACAATTATAGCACCCTGCTTTCAACTAGGACCTGTATCTCACAAGTCAAAGAGGCTGTGAAAATATTTACAGACCCCTCACAGTCGGAATAAACGGTTTCAACTCCGTTCCTGTGAACCTTCCCTCAAGATGACCGTGCTAATACAGCACTGACATCAGAACAACTAGACACAAGAATGTTTGTTTTTCCCAAAAGCCATCACTCTGCTAACTAAATAAATGCCTTCAACACTGTTCAACTATTTACAAAGTGTACACTACATATTACTGTTCATCTTCTCATCAACTCGCTTATTACCATCCTCCCACTTGTGATTGTAGGACTCGTAACTTTGTGTCTTGTAATCCTTGACGATTTATGACTGACATTGTATCCTAGTATGATTTGAATTGGTTGGAGTTGTAGCGCTATGACTAATCTTATGAATTCTTGATTCTTAACGGAATGTACCTTTTCTTTATGTATAGCGAGAGTATTTATACCAAGACAAAATTTCCTTGTGTGTCCAATCACACTGACCAATAAATCTATTCTATTCTATTCTATTCTATTCTATTCTATTCTATTCTATGGTTCTCCCAAACCGGTGTGAACCGACTGAATACTACTACTGAACTGCACACATAGCATAAAACTAGGTGTCTGATGTTACATTATAGTTACTGTCTCCAGAAAAAAGGACCTTTTTCTGGCCTCTCTATAATGAGATTTTGTTTTAGCTTAAGATGTTTCAGGCAATGTTTTGATTGTTAAACATGATTAATATTATAATTTAAGATTATATGTTTATTACATTGCTTGGACTGTTTGATTGAATATATAAAATAAACCATAGATTAGCAGCATATGTGAATCCAGTCATCAGGAACAAGGAACAATATTCTGTCCCAGTTCTATTCAAGTATCTTATTTTCATGTGCATGCAGTTATAAATGTGAATGTATTTTCTCTATGTTTTTGGTGCATTGTGCAAAAAAAAAAAGCATGTATCTTGTTAAGTAGTAAAAAATTATTTAAGCAATTCTAAAACCATCTTTCAGTAAAAGTGGAAGTCAAAAAATACTATACCTGTATTCGATCAATTGAATCAATAATGATTATAATGTTGCCTTGCTGCCGTGAAGAAAGTTTCTCTAACCAACGAGGAAATTCTTCTAATAATTTAGCTGGCTCCAATGAAGTAGGTGAAACTGACCAGGAATTTTGCATAAGCTATGAAAAGAATAAACAGAAACAAAAATCTAAATAATATTTTATCTAAAAATGAAACAAAGGAACAGATCTTTTTTTACTTCATATGATTGAAATTTTTATATGTAAAAAATATTAGAAAACAATTTATGGTTACTTTACCCTGTCATCTTTCTGTCCAAAGCCTGTAATAGGAAATTAATAATACATTAACAACCTCTAACTCCAGATTTAGCTTATATGCTACTCCAAAGTTTAAGTAGGCCAAGAACAAAACTAAACTGGAATTAAATGTTTCGTAATTTAGTTAGCATACTAATTCTAACTATAAAAATGTTATATATTTTCCTTTTCCTCAGCCTAATGACAGACCCAATGCCACTTTGTCACAGCATAGGTACATCTGCACAATATACTATTCTGAAAATATAACACAGAATAATAGGACTGAGATATTATTAAGACCTTATAAAAGAAACAATGTCAAATATAATAAATTATATTCCATGGACCAGAAGCCCTGGAAAAATCCCCCCAAAAGTCTGCAGGAAAATTCCACACCCCATTTTCCTACCGATTGATTATCCTTTATTTGGGATTGCAGGATACCATCTTCAGCTCTGTTCTCAGGGAGAGGGAGAGGGGGAGGGGGAGGGAGAGGGGGAGAGAGAGACAGAGACTGATTGACTTTTGGCTTCATGCAAGGAAAGCAGAAGAAGCAAGTCTTTTTTTCTCTCTCCCAAACGCCAGAAACGAGTCTTTGTGAGACTTGTCTTCCTTGAGCAACCTCTTGGAGCAGGATGCCTTGCAGGGTCCCAAAGACTCATTTCTGGCAGTTTGGGGGAGAGAAAGACTTTTGCTGCTTTCCTTGCATGCAGCCAAAAACAGAAGAAGAAAGAAGCAGAAAGAAGCAGCCCAGTGGCCAGGCAAAGCACGTGGGGGCAAGTTCCCCCCCTCTGCCCTTTCCTCCCTCCCCTCACTATCTTGTGTTGTTCGCAATGCAAGCAATGCAAGTCTTGTGTTCCCGCACAGCCTGGATTAACTGCTTTGGGAGTGCTTTGGGGGTGACATTTCTCTGCAGACCACCAAATTTTCTCGCAGACCACCAGTGGTCCCCGGCCCACTGGTTGGCGACCACTGCACGAGCAGAACAGCTGTCAATTGAGAAACCTAAATTATGCTTGCCTAAAGCCAGAAACTTAGGTAATATAGCCTAGTTTTATTCCTTAGTCAGATAGCTAGAAAAGATAGCAGAATACATTTCTTATGCTCGATACTTTATGATAAAGGGAGATTTTTTTTTGCTTTTGCAAATTTGATGCTAAGGACAAACAAAAGAAAATTTTAACCTTCAAATTATTACACTTCAACAACATATGGATTTTTAAATATCCAAAAATTTGAGTTTCTGCAGTCCCAGAATCTCTATTTTAATTTTACAAGATGTTGAAATCAAAATATATTTGACACAGTTTCATTTACTATCCGTGTAATCTCACTTGGCAATTTATATTGTGTTAACTAAATTCTCAATATTAATGTTACTTTAGAGTTTAATTTTGATTTTTAGACTATAAAATATTAAAATATGTTCAGCTTAATAATCAACTAGTTCTATACTGAAACATCTAATTTCTATGACATTTTAAAATCCCAAATGTGTTAATTTGTCTGAAATATTTTATCCCTTTTTCTAGTTTCTTTTTTATATATTTTTTAAAAACATCAAATGAAAATATAAAAAAGAAATTTAAGCATAATACAGAGAAATAGAATTCGCATTTTATTAAGTGAAAAAAATATTCTGGTTCCCATATGCTAATACACAGTAAAATAGACCTACTTTTAAAGTGAGACGTTTGAGAATCAATGTAGGATCCGAACTGCTCGACATTGGTTTCCCAACAAAATGATAGAGAATGAGTGTGTTTGGAGAATGCTTCTGTTGTAACTGAATCCTAATAAGAAAAAAAAATATTTATCAACTTAAATACTATAAACACTGTTACCAAAATATAGATGATTATGTTGTTACACTGCAGAGTTTTTTTTATACAGCTATATTTAATTTTTTAAACATTGAACTATCAACTAGATATTAACGATAGTTTCAAAAAAGTGTAAAAGAAAATCTCTTGACCCTTGCATCAAGGGACTGGCCCACTTAGTTTAGAGTCAACATACTACCAGTAATTGGCAGGAGATCTCTAGGAACTCGTAATTTTTTCCAGCCTTGTCTTGAGATATTAGGAACTGAATATACTTTCTATATATAAATCTTTTCCAAAGATTTAAACTTCTGTGCTGCAGTTTCTTTGGCATTTAGAGTAGAAATCTAAATGGTGTCATCAATAAAAGTTTAAATCCTAGATAAATTAAGGTAAAAAACAGTCCTTAGAAAGTATATGGTTTTATATATATATAAAATTTTTAAATATCTTTATAGGTATACCTTATACAGATTACAGTGGGATATTAAAGAAATGCAACTAAATTAGTTTTGATGTTATTGCACAGGTGAATATTTTTTTTCTTCTTTTCCCTGCTGAGCAACATTCCTACCAAACTAAAGGAATGTTCACAAGGATAGCTGATTGGAGGATCTTGAAAACCGAGATTGAGAAGAGTCTGTGATAAAGTAATAGAACTCTGTGGAACAAATGGAGGGGGGGGCAGACAAAAATTTATAACAGAGCACATTGCATGTAACATAAATATTATAGGTGTAATGACAATACTAAGTCAACTGAGCTAGTATGTTATATCGGTGTTATAAAGAGACTAGTAAAGTAGGGTTTAAAGGAAATCTGGAATGCACATGAATGCATATCTGAACATACATGTACAGCTTGGTATTTGTTGAGGGAGGAATACACTTTTTTAAAATGAACATTTTCTAGAAATACAGATTTTTTAAAAATGTATGTATAATACCATTTTGATAAAAGAAGAGATTTTCCAGATCCTGGCTCTCCAGATACAAGGAGGGGTGGAATTGGTGCAGGGGCTGCCACCAAATCATTTAGACTTTCATAATACTGCAAATGAAACAATACAATATAATAAATAATTGTTGAATTAGATCCAAGCATTTACATTTACTTGATTTTAAAGCTGTGTTAATCCAAAGATTAGTCCTTTCCACATTAATTTATATGCATATAAGATACTAGCTCAATACTGGTGCTTTGCTACGAAACTATGTGGTTGTGCTTAGTTTTTGGGGAGGAAAATGGGGGGGGGGGAGAAATTNAGTTTTTGGGGAGGAAAATGGGGGGGGGGGAGAAATTCTGCCTCTGCCTTCCAGCATCCATAGGTATTCATCTGGCTAGCAACCTGTCAATGTGTTTGGAAAGTATCTGTTGTGTGAGCAAAGAGACAGCAAGGAGCCTGGCGTGGTTTAGGTCAACTATTCGTACTAAAGTTGCTTGGTGCCTTGAAACTAAAACTGAAACTCCTCTCCGCTGCTTGTGTTTTGCATTTGGAACAGATTTCTTTTCAGGTGAGGAGGGGGAATAGAACTCCTTAACATCAGAGCATATTAATAATAATATATGAAATACTCATGCTCTTAATAGTCATTTCAAAAAATCCTTTCTTAGTGAGCACCTAGAAGCCAATAGGAACGTACATGCCAAATTTCAAGTTTTTACACTTTATGGTTCTGGAGATTTTGTGATGATGCATGAGTGGTATTTTGCTTTTATATATATAGAAGATTGGCACTGGCTTAGTTTGTACATAAAGGTATATTCCAGACCTTGTTAATTAAAGAATTATGATTGGAGGGAGCTAAGAAATTTCTCTGGTGTTTCCCCTGCCCTTTGAAACATTCTTCCCCTAACAGCCGAAGCTGCTCGGCTTTTCAAAAATATCTGCATTCTTGCTTGGAGCATAGAGAAGAGCAAGCAGCTGTGAGGCTTGTTAGGACCTCTCACCTTTTAATTAATTTTTAATGACAAAATTTAACTATCTTTGTCTCTTCTTTACATTTTTACATTCATATTTTCTGTTTTTTATTGTCTTTTAATTACATTTTTTATACTACCCAGATTCCCTCTGTGAAGATATGGGCAATTCCTAAATGTGACAAATGAAATAAAAAAGCTAAAACATAATTTACTGACCATAACCATTATTGAACATAGTCCTGATTCATATTTGATCAATTACAATACTCACTGGTTTTAACAGCATGAAACAGCATGAAAATCCGAACAATTTAGTGTGTGTGGGTTAGCAAATCAATTACAGTATTTTGAGACAAGACTTTTATTTTACAATATCTTGGTCTTAATTCACTGAATTTTACAAAAAGAAATTGCAATTCTCTTATTCTTTTTTGACACTTTAACCATCTCTTTCCCTGCCAAGTGTAATATATTGGGGAAAAAATAGTTATGCAGAGCAAGAGTATACCCAGCCTACCTAATTCAAAGGTTATTTTTGTTTTTATAAAAATATGAGGGTTCTATCAAAATAGGCTATTGGTATCCAATCAGGTAATTGATACTTAGAACACATTCATAGGTTATAGTAGGGGTCCACAAACTTGGCAACTTTAAGACTTTTGGACTTCAACTGCCAGAATTGAACTCCCAGAATTGAAGTCCACAAGATTTAAAGTTGCCAAGGTTGGGATACCTCTGGATAATAGCCATAGGCTATGTGAGTTCTTGCTTTTGATGTAGTATTTTCACACAATACTGCAACAGTGTAATAGTTTGTTCTTTCTGCTCAATGTCACAATTATTCAAGCACAGTAATGGCCTTCTGTAGGTGATTCATAAGAATGGCTTTGCCCTGCAGATGTTTGAAGAATTCTGTATTTGATTTTTTTCATTTCTTAAGTATGATTTTCTGCCTATCACATAAAAAATAACAAAAGCTAATATTTTGTCCTTGAAATACAAAATTTATTTGTATTCATAATCCTGGATAAATTCTTTCTCTTCATCAGGTAATGATAAAAGTAAATTTATTGGAACAAAGTAGAAAATTTGTATCCGTTATCATAGATCAGAGTGTCAAACTCAAGGTCTGGGGCTAGATCCAGCCTGCAATGAGGTCAGGTCTGGCCCATGCAGCCATCCTGGAAACTGTAAGGAGACAGGGCCTGTTGCTTTACCCCAGCCCATGCCATCACAGGAGCTGGCAGGCACACATGTACACATACCCAGTTTGCCCGCCACTGTATGCAGGGCAACAAAAATAGTCTGGGACTATGGTGAAAAGAACAGTTCAGACTTTCCAACTTCATGAGATTTATTTTTTTTGTGTGAGAAGTTGGAAGTTCTGAACTATTTTTTTTTACCATAGTCTCACAACCTTCTTTTATTGACCTGCATGTGGTGGCAGAAAACAGAGTTGGAAAGCAGGTTAGTGAAGGGATGTGGGTGCTCTGGGAGGGGGTTTGGCTGAAAAGTCCTCAAGTAAGCCAAGAAAGCCTCCAAAATTATTCTCAAATTTTTTTTTCTATATTTTCATCAATGAAAAAGAAAAAAAACCCACAAGAATTTTATGCATTTTGTTCCAGGAGAGGATATGAAATTACTTTGTCAAATCCAAGCTCATATGTTGAATTAGATGCCTGCTGGAAAGCTTCCATTTGTTCCTGTTCAGCATGTGCATCCCATAGCACATTTCCAAACAATTCATCTTCAGGAACTAAACAGTCACCATTACAGTCACCAGTCGCATTTTTCTTTTCTATATGTGAAACATCACAGCCTAATATATCCTGTATGAGAATAGAAGTAAATGTTGTCAGAGTATATTCATTAACTGGCAGACACATGGTTAACAAAGTCAGCAAATGAGTAAGCACGGCAACAGACCAGCCAATGAGAGCTGACAGACTGGGTGTGGTTTGGCTCTGTGTGCTTTGCTGAGAATTGAAACTAAAACTAACTTAAGCCCATGTCACACTGCACCAACGGATGGAAAGAGGATGTAAAACGGAGAGAAACACTTGCCATCCGT
>BHFT01004561.1:0-49276 GCA_004320025.1 Laticauda laticaudata
GTCTGAACAGGTTTTGGTTCTGGTGATGAATGATCGCAGCTACCATATGGACTGTGTCATCATCCATGGTGGAGAACAATTGATGACGTTGAAGACCAAGACCAAGGATAATGAGTGCAGTGGGACCGGGCCTTTAGAAATGTATTTGTCTTGAAAGTAACCCACGCTGAGTTATATAGCACAAGCATGCATTAGCAGTTGACCATGGTAAATATTTTATGACATTTTGCTCTATATGTCATAAAATATTTTATAATTTTATGTCCTCTTCTCTGGATTACTGCAACATGCTCTACATGGGGATGTCCTTGAAATGCGTTTTGGAAACTTCAACTGGTACAAAATATGAATACAGAAATAATAAAGCATGTCAGATGTTCAATATATGTAACACCATTAGTGTGTGAACTGCAGTGATTCTGACACAATTCAAAGTGCTGGTTGTGTGCTTTAAAGCTCTTCATGGCTTGGAAATGGGTTACCTGATGGTCCATCTTCTCCCAGTTGTTTTTACTCATTCAGTTCAGTCCAGTAGGTTAAGCATGTGACAGATCAGCTAAGGAATGTCAGTCAACAGAGACTAGGAGACATGCCTTTTCTGCTGTAGCCTCTGAAATATTCCCTCTTTTAGAGATTAGGATGCCCTGACCCAATTGACCTTTTGTAAGACCTTGAAAATCTGGTGGGGCCTGGAACCCCAAATGTGTGATGGGGCCCATTTCCCAGCTGTATTCAGATCTACAGAGACCCATGCTGAAATTAGTAGATATCGAAAATAAATAGTGTCATAAAATATTTCATAAAATTTGTCCAATTTCAGTTCTATGGGAATTGAAGTCCTGGATTTTGGACACATTCTGTTAAGTTAGATTAATTGAAATACCCTGGTTCAAAAAGAGAATACAACTGATTGCTCTATGATGTTAAGTGTTACACACAGGCAAACAGGATAATTTTAATAATATATACACATATATAGGAATGCAGTAGAGAATGCGACTGGTTCAATTTGAATTAACACTTTAAAACAGGATCTAGGAAAAACAGAAGGATTTTTGGGGAGCAGAAGCACTAAGGAGGAATTATGTCCCTCTAAATATAAACAGATTCTACATTGATTATTCATGTAAGGTAATTATTACCATGTTTTCCCCAAAATAAGAACTTGTCTTATCTTTTTTTGCCACCAAAAAAGGCACCAGGTCTTATTTTTTTGGGGGGGTGTCATCTACTTACTAATCTCAGCATAACCCCCCGATCTCCTTTTCGCTTTCAGAGGCCTTCAGGAACTTTTTCTTCTGCAACTGGCAAGGCTTTCCTGAAGGCCTCTGCAGCAGATAAGAGCTCCGGATCTATCCGGAGCTTTGTTATCAGCTACGGAGGCCTTCAGGAAAGCCTTGCCAGCCTTGCCAGCTGCAGAAGAGATAGGCCAGCAAGGCAGCTGTCTTGGCTACAATTGTCCAAAGATAAGTAGTAGGGCAGCTCCACCCCCACCTTAGCTTAAGTTTTACCCATGGACTCTGGAGTGGGAGGGATCTTATTTTGGGGGTAGGGCTTATAATGGGTGCACATGTAAAAATCAAGCTAGGAATTACTTTCAGGGTAGGTCGTATTTTTGGGGAAACACGGTAAAGAAAATTTTAATTGTTTATAATAAAAAAAATCAGCCATCTTCATTACCTTGTCTCCCTCTTCTCCCTCCTTTCCTGCTTCCCTCTCCTTTCTTACACATTTTTTTCTGACTCAAAAACTATCAATTCTCAAGTATATCTGTGAGCTGCAGTGAACACATGCCATTATATGGCTGAGCCTCTTGGTATTGAGTAAATTTAACCTGTCAGTCAACTAACTCTGCAAGTGTCACCATGTGGCAAAGCTTTTTAATATAAGAGGGGAAATGTGCAAAAATCATAGGGCCAGATGGTTCAAATGGTTAAGAAAAAAACTGGTATCTTTTAAACTGCTGGAATCACCTTGATCCCAGAAGAAAATTATGTTATGAAATTGGTTCTGTGTCCCAGGTTACCTAAAGACACAAAATATGTGAAAAAATAATGATGAATGTTATCTTAATTTTATTTTTGCATCCCCCTGAAGGTACCCCTGCATACCAAAAACATTCTTGGTATTGGTCAACAGCCAAGCAATATAGACAGTATTTTTTTCACTCACACAGCCCAGTACCTGAAGCTGTTTCACACATTATATAACCCATTCTGATAGAATTGTAGCATTTTATTTTATAACAGAATACCAGAGTTGGAAGGAATCTTAAAGGTTTTCTCGTTCAACCCCCTGCCCAAGCAGGCGATCCTGTACCATTCCAGACAAGTGTCTGCCCAGTCTCTTCTTAAAAGCCTCCCGTGGTGGAGCAATCATAACTTCTGATTGTTAATTAATTAATTGTTCTCACTTTTAGGAAATTTCTCCTTAGTTTAGGTTGATTCTCTCTTTGATTAATTTCCATCTTTTGTTTCTTGTCTTTTCCTCTGGTGCTTTGGAAAATAGGTTCACCCCTTCTTCTTTGTGGCAGCCCCTCATATATTGGAACACTGCGATCATGTCACCCCCTACTCCTTCTTTTCACTAGACTAGATTCCTGCAATGGTTCTTCTTGATTTAGCCTCCAGCCCCCAATCATCTTTGTTTCTCTTTTCTGCACTCTTTTCAGATAAAAATAACTGATGAGTTAGCTCTTCAACTCAAGTTCATGAGTGAGCACACATGCACAGTCACTTGTAAATTTTAATTCTTGAACATACCTGAACATACTACCACCTGAACATACTACCAGCATTCAATGTCTAAACCTCCTTCTTGTTATTCCATTTATCTTATTATATAAAAATGTGTATACTGTTATTCTCCTTTTCTCTTATTTCTATCTCTAATTTTTATTCATGACACTATTATATTAAAAGATGCTTCCTTTCTGCCTTTCATCTCTCATCTGCTTTATTACTTTAATTCATCATTATTTCATTATTCAATGTTGCCATATTCAGTTCTGATACCAGTCACAATATTATTTAAACATACAGAATGATTATATTCATATTGTATATATTCATCCAGTCTGTATGATTCTGCTGTCAATATATCTATTTATATTAAAATATATTATTTCATTGTGCTCACTAACCCTAAATGAGGCTAACCCTATCTTAACCCTAACCCAACAAATTCTTGTTGATAGCATGTAGCATAAAAGGCAAAGACGTCCCTATGTATTTTATTCTGCTAGTCATTACCAATTATAGTGGGCAGTGCTCATCTCCATTTCAAGGGCCATTGAGACAGTGCTGTCCAAAGATGTTTTCCTGATCATGTGGCCAGTATGATGTCCAGTATGGAGCACTGTTACCTTCTCACCAGCATGATAATTCAGCGGTTAAGATGTTGATCTTGTCGGCTGAAAAGCTGATAGCCCAATAGCAATAGAACTTAGACTTATATACTGCTTTACAGTGCTTTATAGATTGTTTATAGCCCTCTCTAAGAGTCAGTATATTTCCCTCAACAATCTGGGTCCTCATTTTACCCACCTCAGAAGGATGAATCAACCTTGAGCTTGGTGAGATTTGAACGGCCAAATTGCCGGCAGTCAGCAGAAATAGCCTGCAATACTGCACTCTAACCACTGTGCCACCAAGACTCAAGTTTGAGACCTGAGTGTTGTGAGACAGGGTGAGCTCCCATCCTTGCCCAAGTTCCTGCCCACATAACAGTTCGAACCTAGCAGTTCAAAAGCATACAAATGCAAGAAGATAAATATGTATCACTTTGGTGGGAAGATGACAGTGCTCCATGGATGTAGAATAACCAATACTAATTTCAACTTTGTTAAATTGAAAATTGTATTATTTCAATAATTGAGATTTTGTGGATGAGGCTAACTAAAACATTCCTTCCAAAAACACCAGCTTCATGTTTTGAGATGCTCTTGTGCAGTGGTCCCTAACCTTTTTTGTACCAGGGACCAGTTTCATGCAGAAACACTTTTTCGCGGACCGGCAAAATCAATTCTTACCCAATAGTAAAGGGCTTCTTAACTTTAGCAATGTGGTCTGCAAAGTTAGGCGCGGAAGTTAGCGCGGAAGTTAAGCAAAGGCGGAAGTGGTTGTCTTTCAAAATAAGGCACCTGGAAGCAAAAACATATTTATATATATATTTTAATCATGATTATTCATTCTTTGCGGCCCGGTACAAAATGATCCACGGACTGGTATCGGTCCAGGGCCCAGTGTTTGGGGACTCCTGCTCTTGTGAATAATGCAGATAGTCCTCAATTTATGACAATTGAAGAAAAAAAATTCCATTGCGAAGGAAGACCATCGCGAAGTGAGTTTTGCCACATTTTTACAATGCATAACTTCAGTATTTCTAGTTCTGAATGTCAGATTTTATAACTATGCAATTTTTAGGGACAAATGTCTATTTGCTCAGGATATGAACAACTTATTTTGTATGAGTATAACTATTCACTTCCTTCTCTCATTATCCTTGTGATTGAGTCATCCTCTAAGAATGAAACTGAGCCTGAAGAGATAAAATTTGCATTGTCCACATGGACCATGGCAGGTTATGATAGTCCTAGCATCTGCAGCAAAGTCATGGCCATCCCAGAACAACATGCATGCAGTGACATAATGAAAATGCCACCATTGGGAGAAGGCGGAGCTTCGTCTCGGTGCTACAGCTGCGATCTCGGGGCTCTGAGATCGCAGCTGATAGCCCCTGGTCGGTCCTAACGGACCTAAACCGTCCCGTAGAGACGGGGATCGTGAAGGCATAGTCCCAGGATCCAAGAGATATCGCAAAATCTCTGGTTTGATCCGGGAGAAGCCCTTTTGCTGGCAGCGAAAGACAGCCTCCAAAGCTGCTGAAGCCGGGACAGCTCCGAAAGAAAGTGCTTCGAGCGACGTGTGTGTCGATTGGGTGAAGAAATCTTTTTTGAATTGCAAATAGACTGAGATTTGAAAGGACACCCTGACAAGAAGATACTGTGACTTTATTTTGTTTTGACTGGAACTGGTTGAGCGGCGTTTTTTTCTAAGTGATGTCAAATTGAGGTTTGGATTTTTTCATTATCCTTTTTATTTTTTTACTGAGGACTTTTAATGTGACTTTGTGGTAACCGGATTGACTTTTTCTTATATATATTTTCATGCTTCTCTTGATTCATTTTTTCTTTTAGGATAGAGGGCTCCCTTTGTTTATTCTTTCTTATTTTTCTTTTTCTGTTTGAGTCTTTTATATTTTTTTTTTTTTCCTGGCTGGGGGAAAGAGTATGAAGAGATGTTGCAACACTGCCAACTAGAGGCTTGAAAATACCTATTTTGAACTGGGGAGAAAAGTGGTAAATAACACTCTTTCTTCAGGACATTTTAATTTGATAAGATAGAGGGAGATCCGTAAATATTATTACAGGTGCTTTCTTGGATTTTATCATTTTCAACATTTGAGCCTTGGCTTTGAAGCTTGCTGGAGAAGAGAGTCATAGAGCCTTGGATAAAGAAATAAAGTGCAGTGTGCAAATATATATAATATATATATACTTGTGAAATTCCCGCTCCGCAGACTTTTTGTAAATTTTTAATTCTAGTATTTTTGCTTTTTATTTTGGGAAAGCCTTAGATTTTTTTCTTTTTCTTTTTTTCATTTTTTGTTCTTACTTTTTGTTCTTTCATCTATGTTTTTGGGAATCACCTTGCTTTTCCTTTTTGAATAATTTTTGCTCTTTTTTTTTTCTTCTCTTTCCATTTTTTTCTTTTTTATGGTGGATTATTTCAACTGGACTAGGGTATAGAAGTAACCTGAAGATTTTTCTTTTTCTTTTTTCCCTTTTTCCTCTTTGGTTTTGGACTTTTTATTATTGGACTTTTTTATTTGGACTATAATTGGCTACTCTATTAGCTGATTTAAAAGTCAAAGAGAATCTGAAGTTTTGGAAGCATTAAAATGAGCAGGAAACAAAATCAATTGGCATTTCGTGCTTCTACCTCTGCTTCCCCACCATCTGTTTGGACAACATTTAATTCAGACAATGTTTGAACAAGATGAAAAACAAGAAAAAGTAAACTTACAGATGCTTATGCAAGGAAATTCAAGATATTAAGATAAAAATAGATGCTATTTACAAAAATGGAGAAAAATGAGAAAACATTCAAACAAAATCATGGGGAAATTATTGAGGAGAGATTCCAAAAATCGAGGAAGAAGGAACAAGAGAGAGAAGAAGATGAGAAATATTGACACTAGTTTAACGCTCGGTAGAAACAGAGAAGTGGGATGTTAGGTGGGAGATGGAAGGTCAGATATTTATCTTAAGATTTCAAAATATAGAAGAGGAAAAAAGGAGAAAATTGGCTGCAATAATGATAGAAATGGCTGGCTGATGTTCTGGAAATTAGCAGAGGAGAAGATGATGGATTGGAAATAGGATGAGGTATAATTCGAGTTTATCAGATATGCGATGAGAAAATAAACTACAAACAGGAAGTTCATATTAAGATTTACCTAGATCCTCAACACATACTGCAAGGTGGTAAGAGAAAAGCATGGGGAAACATAAAGGTAAAGAGATTGTGTTTTAAAACAAATACCTAGAAGAGTGAGAGAGATGAGAAGAGAATAACCGTTTCTGACTAAAACCTACTGAAATGAAGTGGAACTATAGATGGCTGATACCTAGAAGGATTAATTTTTATGTGGCAAGAGCAAGAGACATAGAATTGATATCAATTGAAAAAGCAGAACTTTTTAATGCAGAATTTTTGGAAGAAGAAGACAGGAAGGTAGAGAGAAGGAGGGTCTCATTAATTGATTTTTGGAGGAACACCCCCCCCGAGGAACCCCCTGGAAAAAGAGAAAGGAGTTGCAGGTGGACAGATGGACAGTAAAGAACAACGTGAAGAGAGAGCGCACGAGAACTGTTGTTAGAATTCTAAAATATAATGCATAATCATGGAAAGAAAAAAAATTGATTACAATGATTAAATGAGACTTAAATCAGCTGTAAAAGAAGGAAAGATCTTTCATGAAATTAGAGAAATTAAAAATTTTGATAATAATTTGCTCTACAGAGTTCATATTAAAAAATCAACATGAGCAATTGTTAATACAACCAAAGTTAGGGAAAATATTTACTTCTCTGACTCAATGTAAGAAAAGAGGAGTGGTTCTTTATATTAAAGAGGATATTTTCGCAAAACTGATCTACATTGGATGAAGGAGGCAGAGTATTAATGGTGGAGAATAACGGACTAATAATAGAATAAATACTCCTGATTGCAAATTTAATGCCCGAATTGATAAACAAGAAGAGTTTTTATAAAAACTACATATGGGAAATAATTAGACTGGATTATGTCATATAAATTAATGATGGGGGATTTTTAATGGAATTGTGGACAACAAATTGAACCTACATAACAACAACAATAAAAACAACATAGAAAAGACTCCCTAAATCCTTTTTAAAATGATAGATTGAATTAACCTTAAAAGATATTTGGAGAGAAAGAAAGTTAAAGCTAAAACAATATACTTTTTTACTCTAATAGGCATTTATCATGGTCCAGATTTAGATATGATTTGGACCTCAAACAGAAATTAATATCCACTATTGAAGAACAAGTATTGAAAACAAATACTTGGCAGACGCATAGGTCCAATGACAATTAATGGACAGGTACAAAAAAAAAGATCGAGATGGACATTAAAATACACTATTTTAAAGGAGAAAGACTTTCAATACAATGGATGGAGAAGGAATTAAGCCTTTTCTTTAAAGAAAACAAAAAAGAGGATACTTCAATGCAGAATGTCTGGGAATACAAATGAAGGCATATGCTAGAGGTTTGATAAAGATTATATAAGAAAAAAGAAATATTAGGAAAAGACAAGCCTCCAAGACCTTGGAAGATGAATATAAAAGAACTTGAAAAAGAATTACAGAAAAATGCCCCACAGAAAAAAGATATTAAATTGAAACTGGAAATGTAATTAAGCATAAATGGGAATTAATAAGGGAAAGAAGAACTGCACAGAAATCAGAAACTTTAAACAGAATTATTTTGAAGATGCAAATAAACCCAGGTAGATGGCTAGATATATAATTGAGAAAGGAGAAGAATCAAAAGAAAATAATTGAAACTAAATAGATGATCAAGGCAAGTTTATTGTGGTAATAAGGAGAAAAAGAAAATTATTCAAAGATTTTTTATGGGCAATTATATAAACAAGAGAATATTGATGAGGATAAAATTAAACAGTATTTTAACAGAATGCTAACTTACCAAAGATACCTAAAAGAAGACTGAAGAAATGTTAGAAAGTAATATACAATGAAGAAATTAAAACGACAAGCATTTAGAGACAAAATAATGGGAAGCACCAGGTCAGATGGGCTTCCGGGCAGAATTCTATAAAAAATTTCAAGAATCATTGAGCATTCCTCTTAGAGTTATGAATGAAGTTATGTTAAAGAAGATGATACCAAACATGGATCAGGAGGCTTATATTACACTTAATTCCAAAAAGAAGAGGCTGACCCCTGCAAATTAAGAATTATAGACCTATTTCTTTATTGAATGGCAGATTATAAAAATCTTTGGCTTCAATACTTAGCAGAAAGACTGAAAAAATATTTAAATATTTTTATTCAATGGTCTGAAGTAGCATGAGGGGCGCTGGACGTGGCAAGATCAAAATGGATTTCTGCAAAGAGACAAATTATAGAGACAATATGAAAAGTATATCTTGGATACCTTGGATATTATGAGGCTCATCCTGGAGAAGCAAATGGGCTTTGATTTTATTTCTGATGCTCAAATAAGCCTTTTGACAATGTGAACTGAGATTTATGTTGTTAACTGTTTGAACAGATGGGTTTTTGGCCAGAAAATTTATGTTCAAGCATAGAAGCCATATATATAACAGACAGGCCAAACGTTAAGATCGATGGGTGTGAGGAGAACGGCACGCACTCGTGCTAATTATATAAGAAAAGGCACAGGCCAAGGGTGTCCTCTGTATCTCACTTTGTTATATCTCGCTCATCTCGTGTCTTGGAAGGATAGTAATAGAAAGCACTCACTCTCAGGGAGATATGAGGTATAAAGGATGAATTAAAAAAGAAGAAGCATCTTTAACTAGCAAGCTTTTGCTAGACTGACTTTAGCTTTTATGATATTGCTGGAGACCCGTAGAAACTTGGCACTCGTAAAGTGATTTTGGAAAAATTGTATAGCGCGAGACATAAGTGGTGAGATGGCTGGCGGTTGAGTTGAGTTGATAAAGATAAAAGCTAAAGATCTTAACAACGAGGGAGCTATGTAGACAAGAATTTTGGACAGAAGATTTTGAACAATTCAAGTTTGAGTCAGAAAAGGTTGAGTTAATCTGGGGATGATTATTTGACGCGATAGCACATTAAAGTGTTCTCACGTGATCAATACAGCCAGAGATTTGTGAAGATAAATTGGGAAAACTGTGCAATGAGCATTGTCGATAATAGGGAGAAATTTCACAACAATTAAGAATTAATATTTTAACGCTGATTTTATTGTCTTCTTTCAAACAGGTATACCAATTAGAACTTGGAGAAAGATTATTTTGAAGATTTAAATATAGATCAATGTTAGAACGCTTTATATGGCAAGGTAAAAAGAGCGAGAATAAAGTTTAAAGCTTTTACAAGATGCTAGACATTAGAGGACGGTTTTGGCTGCCTATTGGGCACCTCGTATTGTCACACCCGCACGCAAGTTTGAATGTGGGGTCGAAGTAATAGGATATAATTTAAGATAACATTAGATTGTTGAACATTAGAGGGGCCATGATTTACTGTTGGGTGAGTGCGCTGGCATTGCTTTTTTTATGGTAGCAAAGGGAACTAAACCACAGGGGTTATTTTTAGAAAGACATGTATCAGTAACCATCGGGAAGTCTTGTGTTGGTTACATTGGGGAACAAACGGATAAAAAAATCAATGTGATTGTGAAAATTCAGTTTGGTTGTCGACTATTGAAGGCATTTTCCCGTATCCCTATGATTTATAAAAAGGCAACAAACAGTTAGATTATGGCGGAATTGTTTAGGTGTGAAAGGGTGGACTTAAATAGATCCAAAACTAGAGAACAAAGGTATAGATGAAGATGAATTGGTTCTTCATATGCGCAAATACATTCGAAGATATGATGAAAGATTTTAAAAATGGAAGGATTCATATGATAAAACAGACTGATTTTAGATAGATATTGAATGGGTACTGATGAGCAAGTGATTAAAAATTTATAATGGTAATTTATTGGGAATTAACTGTAGAAGAAGAGATAGTGATAAAGAGGAGTTTGGGAGCGCGCAGTATTGTGGATGTGGGATTTTTAGAGAATGGGCAAAAATTTTGGTCTCAAATTTATAAAATGACAATGTCAACAGCAATATAAAGAAACTTGTAATAAGATGTTTTACAAGGTGGGCACTTCCCCCGACAAAAGAATAGCAGAATGTTTCAGAATAAATCTGAAAATGTTGGAAATGTCAATCAGATCACCTGGCTCATACTATCATAATGTGGTGGACTTGTGAGGAGGCTAGAAATATTGGACCTAAAATTCACAATATGGTTGGGAAAAAATGACAAAGAAACAGCATAGACTTGAAACCAGAGACTTTTTATTGGGGATTTTAACCCTGACATAACAATAAAGAATTGAAATAATTTGAATTGTAATTGTATTAACAGCGCTAGGATTGTAATTTGGCTAAAAATTGGAAGAATGAGAAAATACCACTACAGGAAGAAATTATTAGAAATATTAGAATGTGCTGAGAATGAGTGATTGACCATTGAAATCGAGAGCAAGAAGATAACAATTTTATGAAATTTGGGAAATCTTTTTATCAATGGTTGATGATAAAATAAAGATAATTAGAATATTAATACTATAATTATAAAAGATTTTTTTAGGAATTAATTGTTACATTATTTTGGATTTGTTATAGAAAAATTGTTTTAAAGTATTGAATATTCCATAAAAGAATGAAAGATTAGTAATATCAGGGAATATGGATTGATAAAATAAATTGTTATGCAAATATAGTTGTAAATTGAACACTATAAAATGAATGCACCAAAACTGATGACCAACGCGACACACCGGAAGAATAATAATGAGAATAATGTTATTTATGGAATAAATGTTTTTATGTTATGTATGTTATGTTTGTTTGTAAAAAATTAATAAAATTCTTTAAAAAAAAAAAAGAAAATGCCACCATTATGTATTGGCATCCTGACATCTGAAGCAAATAAGGCCACATAATTTGTGTGACATTGTCACATACATTTTATCTCTATACTTCACCCCAGTACCCACAAATGGTCTTGTAGTTATCACTGCCTTCCTCCCTTAGATGCCCATGGATGCCCAGTGTAGTTCTTGGTATTATCTTGATAATTCCAAAAAACCATTACGGATCAAACTATCATATTGTTCCTCTGGCACTAAGCAGTGAGAATGAAGGGATTATAGCTACGTTAAATAGATACTCAATAACAATAGTGTATGCTCTCCTAATTTACTGACTGCCCAGAAGCAGGGAAAGGATCAATGTACTGTGGCTCAATAAGTCATTTATTCTCCCTATATCTTAAAAGGCTCCAGCAAATGAGAAGGAAATGAGAAGAAAATAGAATTTAGCTTGGCAACTAGTGAAGAATAAGTGTCCCCTCAGGTGAATAGCTGCTGATTATTAACCCTTCATCTCTATAATCGAGTATAAATGTACCTGGAAAACAATCCTAAAGATGTCACATGAATGAAAGGTTATTATATGTTTCAGCCAGAAGGCAAAGTTAAAGTATTTCAGTATGCACATTTTTTTAGAACCAGTTGATTTCTCAACTGTAGGTCATTTATGAATTTCTTTGAGGTGGTAGTGCGTTCCATATATAATCAAAGATGCGTTGTGAATCTCAAATAATGTAAAGTTTTAGGTTGTCTGGCTGAAAGGTAATTCTGTACTCATATATTACCATAATTCCATGCTGTCAATTTTGAAAGAGTCTCTTGGGGGCAGGGGGAGGAGAGAGAGAGAGAGAGTTGTTTATCCTCAGCTAAAAGAGGCTTAACTGTCAAAGCACGACAAGGAAGAGATTGCTGGAGAATTTTCGATTAAATGGTTGGACCTTCTCCACATGTACTGGAATAGGCAACTCCATTGTTTTTAAAATGGGAGGAAGAAAATTTGAAAGTTGCCCCATTTAACCTGTTTTCTTCTTCATTTCAATCACTGGCCTTTCTGTGGTAGGATTCCCAATACAATGGTATAGCCATCACATATTAACCGTAGAAAAAATATATTGTGCAGACCTTTTTAGCACTATATGATATTAAGTTCCAAAATGATCCATGCCAAGGACATTTTGAGAAATTAAAGTGGTGATTGTGCTGGCATTTGGCAGAAAACATCCCCAAAAGGTTGAAATCAGCAGTTTTTTTCACTGAACAATCCTAAATAAAGATTTCAACTACATGTAGTCCATGATTTATGACCACAGTTGAACTCAAAGTTTCTGTTCCTAAATGTGAGTCTTGCCCATTTTTCAGTCTTTCTTATCACAGTTATTAAATGAATCACTGCAATTGTTAAGTTAGTAACATGGTTGTTAAGTGAATCTTTTCCCCCCATAGATTTTGCTTGTCAGAAGGTGGCAAATGGTGACACTGAACTCTCATAAATATGAGTCAGTTAACAAATGTCTGAATTTTGAACACGTGACCCTGGGAAAGCTGCAATGGTAGTAAGTATAAACAACAGTCATAAGTCACTTTTTCCAGTGCCACTGTAATTTTGAACAGTCCCTAAACAAACAGTTGCAAATTGAGGACTATATGTAGTTCAGAGGAGAACCCAATCAGCAATATAAAACTGTGTTTTATTCTGGTTCAATCCATAAATATTCCATAGTCTGATATTGTAGCACAACATATTGTACATATATCATCCAATGAGACTGGATATGGAGCTAATCTGGGTCTTGCACAATGTTTTTGTGATAAGCTGCTCCATGTCCAACTAATGGAAAATGCAAGATTCAGACTCAGAGTGTAGTTTACTATTGCACCCACTGAGAATCTCCAACAGCAGCATTCCCTATTAAATTACTATATGCAGATTGGATAGGGCGCCTCTGTGTCTTTCATATTTGTGAAGAAATTATGACAGTTACATCTTATTTCCCTCCTGCTGACAAACTAAATCTGCCACAATTCCCTTTCCTGCATTGCCTTAAAAACAGCAAGGAGCTATCCTTTTGGAACAGAAGAGTCAGAGAAGATAACAAGTGGAATCTGATGCTAATAAATGAGAGCCAGGGAAAAGCAATAAATAATCTTGTGGGTGGTATGCTTTCAGTGACTTCTCATTCAGATAACAAAATTACTGAAGATGTATTTCTCTCCCCTGCTTTTCTTCCACTAGCAGCAGTAGGGTACAGTAACAACGGCTGCTTAAATTGAAAGAAGCAGCTGCTTCTCTTCTCTCTTTCAGCTTCTCTATGTTAAAAAAAAAAAAGCTAGACAAACACAATTATGGACATGTAATGATTGGGGCCAAAACAGTTCTGAGTTTCAATTCACCAGTAACCTGTACTGGTTGTCAACTCTTAAAGCATTCCTGGCTTGCTCTCGAGTTGCCATAAGAAGGAGGGTGGAAATCTGATGAAGCAGTTTGGTTCTTATGACCAGAAGCTCCAGATTGTGTCCCAGGTTACCAAAGTCAGCTGGAGAGAAATGTTTTCTACAGCCAGGGAGAAAGTGTTTCATTGGAGAATGTGATTTTTGACACACCCTGGGAGGATGGTGGAAACAGGGACATAGGTGGGCAGTAAATTATATTGGGCAGAGCTGACTGCACTTGAGAAAAGTGTCGACATGTTGCTCCTAATAAATAATTGGATTTCTTTTGAAACTTGGCTTGAGGCTCATGAATTAACGAGGAACCCTGACACTAGTACCATAAACCCTTGGGATGGGGTACTGATGGTCCCTATTTATTTGTTTATTTATTTTGTCAAATTTCTAATAGCACCATAACAAGTTTGAGCAGTTTATTACAATTTTAAAAATCCCATCATAATTAACAAGAAAGTGATCAGTCTCTGGACATGTAATAAAGCATAGTCCTCGACTCCCCATATTCCCAAATAGTTCTGCCATGCTTTCTAAATCCAAGAAAAGAGTCAAGTCTTCAGGGCTTGTCTTCAGGGCTTGTCTTATAGGTCAGGGGTCTCCAACCTTGGCATCTTTAAGCCTGACAGATTTCAACTTCCAGAATTCTGGGAGTTGAAGTCCACCAGACTTAGTTGCCAAGGTTGGAGGCCCTGTTATAGGTGATGACCAATTTTGCAAGCCAATTGGTAATCAATGCAGCATATGAAGCAGAGATGCCAGATGGACATAACTGAAGTGCTTTCAACTGCTTGTGAAACACAGCGACCCCCGGGGATAAGTTTTTGGGCATTGGGGATCAATTCCATGAAGAGAGATTTTTTTCCATGGACCACAGAGGGTGTGGTTTTGTATGCTGGCTGAATCCCGTGGATGTGATTTCACTAGTTTTGTGGGGCCCATGCTAAAAATGGAATGTCCCTGGATCCAGGTGGTTTAAACATCCATAGCCACTCCATTTTGCACAAGATCTGTTCTAAAATAGATAGCCTTCAGTTTACTCCAATTATTATGGCTGAAGGCAAACCAAACCCACTCCAACCAACATTTCAAGAACTAACAAAGGGTTGAATGTCTCCAAATGTCTTCATTAACTAGAAATAGAGTGAACCCAGCTTCCCTCTGTAGCACAAGCTGTAACAAAAACAAGCAGGGGAAAATTTGGCTCTTTTCCTGTCACTCCCTGTCTATCAAATGCATTGATTTAAATAATTACATGTCGCACTTAAAGATAACGACAGAAAACATTGCTTGACTTTAAGAAATTGTGTGTGTGTTTTGAATAACGATTAAGACCAGGGCTTTTAAAATCAAGTTTATCCCATGTTGATTTATATAATCAATTCTCAGGAGGCCAGTGACAAGTATTTTCTATTTAAGAACTTACCCCAATGACAAGTTGCTGCTTTAGGTCCTTCCTTTGGAGAGCCCACCTATGTTCATACAATACACTCAAACAAAAACAACAAACTCACATTAATGGTTTAATGTGCTATATAAATCCACTCAAATTTATGAACTAGTATGCCATAAGCATAGTTAATTAAAATTAGTTATGTAAGTTATGATTAAGCAAGCCTTCGTTTAACACAATGGCTGAATATAATCAGAATTTTAGGCGGCCTTAAATAGGACCACTTGTGTGCTCCATGTATGCATCTCCTCAGTTAAGAAGGTTAGCCGTTGTCTGTAGAACTGGGAGTAGGGGGCGCGGTGGCTCAATGGCTAAGACACTGAGCTTGTCAATCAGAAAGGTTGGCAGTTTTGCAGTTCAAATCCCTCGCACTGTGTAATGGAATGAGCTCCCATTACTTAACCCAGCTTCTGCCAACCTAGCAGTTCAAAAGCATGTAAAAATGCAAGTAGAAAAATAGGGACCACTTTGGTGGGAAGGTAACAGCGTTCCGTGTGCTTTTGGCATTTAATCATGCCGGCCACATGACCATGGAGATGTTTTTGGACAGTGCTGGCTCTTCAGCTTTGTAACGGAAGAGAGCTGGAAACGACTAGCACATATGCATCCATTTCATTTCTTTCAATATATCTTTCTTCTCCAAACATTTGTTCCAAGGCTATGTTGTACCACTATAATGCTATTTAACTTCTGTATAGCTTTAAAATTTCCCCACCTATGTTCCCAACCGTAATAAATTCCCCAGTGTTCACATATTTTTATATTTTTACATTTACAATTTGCAATTGTTTGCTCCATTTCCTTTGCAAAATATCACTCTGTATTGTTCTTCATAACTCTTGTGTTGTTCTTCAATCCATAAATTTTCAGCTTATTTGTTGCATTCTAGAATCTAACTTTTGTTGCAAACAATTCAGGCTATCAGCAAACATAAACATGCATATATTAAACAACTAGGGGATGTCTCTCATTGTTTAATAAATATTTTTCCTTGTACTTCTTGGTCTTAAAGCTATTTGTTGACATAACTGGCATCTCTATCCTAAGAAAATCTGGATCTATTCTGCTGTTCTCCAAAGCACCTGAAGGCAGAACAAGAATCAATGAATGGAAACTAATCAAGGAACAAACCAAGCTAGAAATAAGGAAACATTTCCTGACATTAGTCTGTGGAAAAAGCTTGCCTTCAGAAGTTATGGGTGCTTCACCACTGGAGGTTCTTAAGAAGAGACTGGTCAGTTACTTGCCTGAAATGGTACAGTATAGGGTCTCCTGCTTGACTTGAACTAGAAGACTTCCAAGCTCCCTTCCAACTCTGCTATTCTATTATGTATTTAACCCAATTATGCCTTGTAGTGGTGGGATTCAATTTTTTTTTACTACTGGTTCTGTGGGCATGGCTTGGTGGGCGTGGGAGGGGAAGGATACTGTAAAATCTCAAATCAGAGGTGGTATTTGCTAGTTCTCTGAACTACTCAAAATTTCTGCTACAGGTTCTCCAGAACTGGTCAGAACCTGCTGAATACCACCTCTGATGCCATGTTGCCAGCTTTGATTTAATTAATTAAGTTGTTTAGCTAGTTTCTACTACTAACCATTCAGTTTTCTAGTCTTCCAGCCAATTTTTTGGGAGGGGGGGTAGAGTGGAAGAGGGAATATTTCTCATCTTGCTCCACCTTCATAATGTAAAGAACATTCTGCTTTTAGCCAGAGTAAATCAGAATATCAATCACTCCATTCTGGCTGCCATCTTGACTCTTTGGATCATACTCTGCAGATCCTTCTAAAGGCCCAAAGCCTTTTTATCCCACTCTTTGCGGCCAGCAATGTTTTGCAGGAAGCCCCCCCCCCCAAGAATGAAATATNCGGCCAGCAATGTTTTGCAGGAAGCCCCCCCCCCCAAGAATGAAATATCTTGAGGAATATTAAAAAGGCAGAATATTTCCCTAAATGAGAAATGGAGAAACATGTTCTTAGAGGCAGGAAGCAGCCCCCAAATCTTTTTTAATAGCCTGCAGAAGATGCCAGCACTTAAGAGATAAAGAGCTTATTGAAAGAAGAATCCAACTTCTTCTTAGATGGCTCTATTCATAAGCAAAGCAACTACTGCAGGCAGAAATCCATGCAAGACAGGATATTTTGAAACTGCTTGCAGCAAAGTTTGACAGCTAACAAAAGCAGAGTGTTTGGATTAGAAGCAGCCCCTTGCCTAAGATCCAATACAAGACAAAATCAATTAGCCACACTAGGAATTGCCCAACACCCTTTCAGAACACAAGCCTCTTCACTGCAGTCCAAACTTCAAAGTCAAAGAAACCTTGGAGCTCAGATAAACAATAAGGCAGAGGTTCCCCAAATTAACTCAGACTAGCACCTAGGATTTGCATTTCCTCTTTTGCCTATAGAGCCAGCTACGAACCCTACATGACCCCATAGGAGTCTGAAAACAGCCAATATAATATTAAAGGACATTGCACAGGAACAGGAAGTTCAAATACAAAGCCCAAAGAAGTTATAAAAACCCATCCACTTTCAATTCCATTTTGTCAACTGCCAACATGTGGTTCTACTTCATCAATAAACATAAACCATCTTTCCAATCAGCCTCCATATTTCCAGTGTCTTTCTCCCAGTTTGCAACTTAACCAGATGGATGTTTCTTCCCACAATTTTAATGGAGTGCTGTTGGAAACAGGAAGAACAATTCATTCCAAGGTTATCCTTTATATATCAAGTTAAAAGTAGGTAGTATGTGGTTGTCAGATTAGCAAAAAAAATGTTCAGATCAGCTGCAGTTTTCCTTCTCCCCAGCTGCATGCCAATTGGTTTTTACTTATTTCACTGGAGTATGCAAATTAGCATAGCACATAAAGAAAAATTGTTCCTTCTTTCTTTGCTGAATTTCCACTGGGTGTGTAAAAACAAAAGACCAAGACCATATAATATATATAGCAATATGAATCTTTTCTTTAAAGATCAAATAACAAAGCTATAGTGTAGTTTCTTCAGATAAACATATACAACATTTCATTCTTTGTTTTGTCCAGCTTCGGTTTGAGGTAACCACAGCTGGTCACAAAACATCATTTTTTTTCAAGTTCAAGTCAGAATCCCCCTGATAGGTGGTTCAAGGTTGTAAGGATTTTAGCCTTACAACTATCCTGTAATATAAGTTAAACTGCATGATAGTGACTGGCTCCAGCTCTTTCAAAAATGCAAGACTAGATGCTACACTGAACTACCCCATCGTTCTTCCAAGTTTAAAAAAAAAGGAATTTGGGAATAAGAAAATCAGGAATCTGAAGAAAATATAAGCAGGTAGCTATCTAAATGTATTATTTTCTATCCCTGATTGGGTTAAAATTGTCTTATTCTGCTTTTTCATCTGCAGATGAACAAGTAACAGAACATTCTATTCTGTTGGAAAAAATGGTTTTTTAGAAAGACAGTTTTGATGAGAATTCAAACAAGATAGAAAAGAACTTTTCTCCCCATTTTACTACCCTGCTCTAAGGGATTTTTTTTCCATTTGTTTGAAAAAGTAGATTTCAAATGTGCCTTCTATGTAACTTTGTCATGGTGCCCTCAGTACAATTCCAACTCATGTCAGTTATCCCAAGGTGGTTAAATGAAACAAGTAATCCTTGTAACTCTCTTTTTTCCCCATTGCCTTTTTAAGAGATATTGGATTGAAAACATCCACAAGATTTTTTTCAAATGTCAAATATAGTGTGACATCTGAATTTTTTTTAAAAAAATGCACAGTGCCCTTATTAATCTTTTCACATTTAAGATGAAGCAAGAGAATAGAATATCTCTGTAAAATCAGCCCATCAACAGTAGCAAATAAAGCCTCAGAGATTGTAGTGGGGATTAAATCTTATATTTTGAAGTCTTCGCTGTTCAGGCAATAGATTTTTTTTCTTTCTAAAAATTGGTTAAGAACGGATCTTTCCACAAAAATCAATATGTAGTCATTAAATCTAGAATAGGCTGAGTGGTAGTATTTTTAAGCTTTAGACTGGCTTCATTCTCCCAGGATTACTACAAGTTGTCCTAGATTTATGAGCAAAATTGAGCCCCAAATTTTTGTCGCTTAGTAAAGATATTTGTTAAGTGAGCTTTGCCTCATTTTACAAATTTTCTTGCCACAGTGAATTACTGAAATTGTTACATTAGTTTTAATACTTAATACGGTTGTTAAGTGAATCTTGTCTTCTCCATTTACTTTCCTTTTCAAAAGGTCACTAAAGGTGATCACATGAGCCCAGGACATTGCAACCATCATAAATATGAGTCAGTTGTCAAGCCTCTGAATTTTGATCACATGACCATGGGGAGGCTGCAATGGTCATAATTGTGAAAAATGGACATAAGTCACTTTTTTCAGTTCTAACTTTGAATAATCACAAAATGAATTGCTGTAAATTGAGGGCTACCTGTACTAGAATTTCCTGAACAGGAGATATAAATGGGATTCTTGTTCCAGTTAGGCCTTGGACAGCACAGCTTTTCTGAATTCTGTATATTATTTCACCCAAGGTTGTTGTTTAATGCTGATTTCTAACTTGCTCTTCAGTGGTGCTACCTTATTCATTCTTAGGTTGTTACTTCTCATCTTAATGCTGACTCCTCAAATGCCCTTCATTGCTACCAGCTACCATTAGTTTTCCCAGTTTGTGACATATCATAACCTTCTCATAATGTATCCTTGCTAACAGTCATTTTCAGCAACTGTTTATTAAAAGATGGAATACTTCAGAAATTCTAATTCTTGATGATTTATTATTAGATATTTTGCTCTTGTTTGGGAAGTTATTTATTTCCAGTAAGTCAGGTTTTTTGGAAAAAAGATACAGGCATGATGCCTTTACTTGTATCTGCTTAAGCTTAACTGTATGCTAATGCTGATGAAAACAAATACCTCTGTTCCATTAAGATGAAAGCAGATAATACTGTGAAGGGATTGTTTGTGACCCAGGAGACAAGAACATAACGTTGAGCTTGACATCATTAATCTTGTGGTCAGAAAAATACTGCATCAGCATGTTTAATAAGACAGTAAAATGCCAGCCATAAAAGTTTTCTTGTCAAAGAAAAGGACAGTCTCCACCGCAAATATACATCTTCCATGAGCTTCTCCTCCACTGAGATTTGCAAAATAAGGCATAACGTAATGACAGCACAGTCAGTTTTGGTTAGCATGTCACAGTCAAAGTTCAAAGCATGATATTTTGTTTCATATAACAAGCATTCAGCTTCTAGACGCAAAGTATGGAAGGCTGCAATTTCAGGTGGAGAAAATGGTGGATTGACACATTTTCACATAGCAGGGATGACATTGAGGCAAAGAGTGGCAGTCTCACAGCAAGCCTTGGCCGGCAGAACTTCAGCAGAGCTTGTGTAGACAAGGAGAAGTTGTAAGATTACTCATTTGTGATTCAGAAGGCAGCTCCTCCTAGGGAAACCCACAAGATCAGAAGTGAGCTTGGGTCTGAGCCTTCTGAAAGGATACTGGGCTCATCCAATCTACTTTCTATTACATGTTGGAACAGAAATTTTAAATTTAAAGTTACAGAGGTCTTCAAAGCAACAGAATAGCTTAAAGTACCTTGTGAATGTATCTTTGAACCATGGGCAAGATTTAAGCCCCTGTCACACTGGAAAGAGGATGTAAAATGGAGAAAAACACTTGCCAACCGTTGGTTAACGTGATGCTTCCGTTCTGTACTCACTGCCTCCGTTTTGCTTCCTCTCTATCCGTCCAGCATCCGTCGACTGAGGTTCCATCCACTCAGAAGGTTTTGAGCTGCTCAAAACTTTTGAGCGGAAAATGTATCCAATGCATCCGTTCTGCATCCGCTAGGCATACCGGGGACATCCGTTCTGAATCTGTTACGCATCCGCTTAATCCGCTAGACATCCACTGCGCATCCGCGCAACTCAAATCCTCTTGGACGTAGGGAAGAAGCAGAACGGACGTGGAACGGACGCACAGCGTAAGTAGCACGGACGGAGAAAGGATGAAAGCGGATGCAGCTTGCAAAGAAAGCATTGAAAATGGAAAAAATGTTCGCAGAGGGGACCTATCTCGGATATTAAGGATGTCTAGAGGATGCCTAGAGGATGCAAAGGGACACATAGTGGAAAACCTATATTGCCTATAAAAAGGGGGAGCAACTACCTGGATCTCACTTTCAGCCCAGCAGCCCAGCTGTGCAGACCTCTGCAGCCTTCATTTGCCTCTTCTTTCCCTTCCACAGCATCCAGTCATGTCCACCATGGATCGTAACAAACTCCTTTTGGTAGCCACCATCGTTCTGCAACAGTGTGAAGCATCTACAGGCTCTGTGAACTCTACTACAGGAACAAAAGGAGGAGGCCAAGAAGCGTCTGGGTCCGAAGATGGATCGGGAGAAGAGCAGAGTACGGACTGTACAACAAGCTGATGGTGGAGCTGAGGAACGAACACCCTCGTGCATTCCAGAACTTCATGAGGATGCCGCCAGCCATGTTTGACGAAGTTGTGGAGCGGCTGACACCCAGGTTGACCAAGGAAAAACATCAACTTCCGGCCCAGCCTGGACCCTGGGCTCAAGGTGGCACTCACTCTGAGCCACCTGGCCTCCGGGACCACCTACAGGAGCATGCAGTATGGCTGGAGGGTGCCACACAACACCATCAGCATTGTAGTCAGAGAAGTGGTGCAGGCCATCATCAATGAATACCTGGAGGAGCTCCTCCAGTGCCCCTCCACTGAACAAGGCTGGAAGAAAGTCGCAGAGCAGTGGTATCAGAGGTGGAACTTCCCACACACTGTTGGAGCCATAGATGGCAAGCACGTGGCCTGCAAAAGCACCAGCCAAGTCAGGGTCCACTTATTTCAACTACAAGGCTTCTTCAGCATCATCCTCTTCGCCATGGTCGATGCTGACTACAAGTTCATGTACATCGATGCTTCAGGTAACGGGTCAGCTTCAGATGCCCAGGTATACAACGCCAGTGACCTCAAGGAGGGGCTAGAACGCAACCTCATCATGGGCTTCCCAGATCCAGAACCCTGCCCAACGACATGCAAGATGTGCCCTATTTCATCATGGGGATGATGCCTTCTCCCTCAGAACCTACCTCATGAAGCCCTACACTTCAAGACTCCTCACCCATGAAGAGAGGATTTTCAACTACAGGCTATCCAGGGCATGGCGGGTGTGGAAAATGCCTTTGGCATCCTTGCCAACAGGTTCCAGGTACTTCTCACCACCATGCAGCATCACCCACAGACCGTGAGGAGGATCGTGGAAGCTTGCTGCATCCTGCACAATCTCATGCGGCACCCGCTACCCAGTCTTGCAGAACAGGCTCGTGGACCTCCAACAAGGCAATGGGGACATGAAGCCTGGGGAATGGAGGCAAGGGCGAAACCTGATAGACACTGAGGATGTGCAAGGCCCCAACAGAGCCTCACGTGAAGGGAAGAAGCAGCGCAACCTCCTGAAACCACTGGTGCAACTTCCCAGCTGGAGCAGTGGAGTGGCAAGACAGGATGGTAGATGCTTAATGGATGCTTCCTTCAGCCTGTCTCATCACACTGATGAGATTGGGCCATGTATGTTGGTGGGCCTACAATGAACAGGGCATTTAATAAGAGTTGGTGTTATGTTGACATGTGTGGATCAATGATTACATTAGTATTGATAATGAAGGGCCATAGGTGTGGCACCTGGGAGGGTGGACCATACAGTCCCACTATGCTTGCACTGGAGGTTTAATCTATCCCACAGCTATCTCAACCCATCCCACAGCTATCTTTAACCATCCCAAAGGTATCCCTGCTGTCCCACAGCTATTACCCATACCAAAGGTATCCCTGCCCATCCCACTGCTATCCTTACCCATCCCAAAGATATCCCTGCCCATCCACAGCTATTACCCATCCCACAGTATCCCTGCCCACCCCACTGCTAATCCTTACCCATCCCACAAGCATGCAAAGGCTTAAACCATTTCTAAAAGTTTCCACCAAGACTTTATTAAAAAAAATAAATGAAGCAAGTGTGTGAAGCAAGATAAACTTTATTAATAACAAGCTGTAAAAGAAAAATGACCCAAGTTCAAGTGTCCAAAATAAAATCTACAGGTAGCCACCCAGTCTCTGGCACTCTTCTTGGTCACTCGGAGTGTGCCCAGTCTCAGGGGTGAAGAGGTCCAGGTGCTGTGGTGGTTGCTGGTGCTGAGTGCTTGTCTGAACCCCACTGGGGAGCCTGGCCCCGAGAGAACAACAGGTGATGGTGTGTTGAGGAAGCCTTGGACAGCTGGCTCAGCCTCGTGATGTTGAGAGCTCCTTCCTCCATGCCATGGGGTGTCAGCCCCAGTACCGATGACAGATCTACTTTCGGCTGGGCTTGGCTGTGGGGTAGAGGAAGGAGCAGTGTAGTGGGGCTGTCTGGTCTGCAGCTGGTGAGGACTGTCATGGGTGGCATCAGTGTCGTGGGTGGAATCGGTGGCATGGGTGGCATCAGTGGAACCGGTGGCAACGTGTCGTCCGATGACTCTGTGCCTGGACTGAGAAGGGCTGCTTCCTGTGCTGCTGGAGCCTCCTGGTAGCCATAGCCTTGGTAGGGAGGCCTGTGGAAAGCCTTGGAATGGGAGGGACATCACCTTGGGTGGAGGAGCAGACCTGGACTGGGTGGGAGCAGGTTCCTCTGGGTCTGGAGGGTTGTGAAGCAGCTCCGTGATCCAGTCTCTCACCACCTGGTACTGGGGTTCCGCCATGTCCGTGAGGGTCTGGTTGACATAGGTGAGGAAGGGCTTGCGGTTGGAGGATGAGAGGTCGATGTGGACCAGCTGAGAGATGAGATCTATGCTGCTTCTGGATTGTGTCCCTGATCTCCAGCAGGACAGTGTGGCTCTGCCCTCCTGTCTGGCTCTCTTGCCTTTCTGTGGAGGTGGAGCTGGGAGGGATGCAGGTAGGGCTGTGGGTGGACGTGCCGTCTCCTTTCTCTCACTGCACCAGGGAGTCCTCCACACGCTCCACCATGGTTAAAACACCTGTCCACAGGTTCTCCACCGTGGAACGCTCCACAGAAACCTGCCTGTAGACAGGAGATGACTCTCGGCTGGAAGAGGACTGGCTCTCAGCAGGCTGATGGAGAAAGAGGGTCGTGAGAGAGGGTGTTGCTGCTCCTCGGTGGTGATCTCACCATCAGGAAGCTGCACCTGGCCATGACATAGGTCTCTCTGTCTGTCAGCTTAACCATGGCCTGGCCAAGATTTCTTGAGGTGCAGCTTCCCGTACCAGGTGTGCATGTGCTTCCACCAGCTGAGGAGCACATCCGATGTGTAGCCCAGGCTCTCTGCCTTCTCTCTCCAAGCAGCCTGCTTCCTTTTGTGTCCCTGTAGAGCCTGTGTCCCTTCCGCCATAGGTACACGTTCTCCCTCAGCCATTCCAGCACCTCATCCTCATGTTCCTCTTCGATGGAATATTGCCTCCTCTCCTGTTCATGCGTCTGCCTCTTCTCCCTCTGCAGGGCCATATGGGCCCTCATCAGAGGGACTTCAAGGTTGTAGGGGCTGCTCCTCCCCACCACCAGCAGCAGCAGCACCAGCAGGATGATAATCATCAGCAACAGCAGCAACACCAGCAGGATCATCATCATCAGCAGCAGCCAGCAGCAAACAGCAGCACCAGCACCAGCAGGACCAGGATCAGCAGCAGCAGAATAAGCACCAGGGAGCCCCAGCAGGACCAGGAGCACGAGCAGGACCAGGAGCACGAATAGGACCAGCAGGACGAGCAGGATGGAGTAAGACCAGGAGCACAAGAGTATGAGCAGGACGAGCAAGTCCAGGAGCACAAGCAGGATGAGCAGGACCAGCAGGACGAGGAGGCAGCTTCAGCAGATGTAAGCACCAGCAGAAGCACCACTGCCAGGAGCAGCATCAGCCAGAGTAAGCACCAGCAGAAGCACCACGCCCAGAAGCAGCATCAGCAGAGTAAGCACCAGCAGAAGCACCACCGCCAGAAGCAGCATCAGCAGAGTAAGCACCAGCAGAAGCACCACTGCAGAAGCAGCAGCAGCAGCTCCTCCAGAAGCAGAAGCAGCAGAAGCCCCAGCCGCAGAAGAGCGAGCCCGTGCTACAGAAGCCCCAGCAGAAGCAGAGTGAGGGCCAGGGGGTGGGAGGGTGGCCCTGTCCCTCTTGCCAGGGCTGGCAGCAGATGGCTGAGGCTTTCTGTTCTTCCCCATGGTTGTGGGGTTGCTGCTGGCAGGGAGGCTGGCAGGAGGCTGGCAGGAGGCTTGCAGGCAGGCTGCCACCAAGGCTGGCAGACAGCAAGGCTGGCAGGAGGCTGGCAGGATGGCAGGCAGCAAGGCAGGCAGCAAGTCTGGCAGCAAGGCAGGCAGGCAGCAGGCTGGCAAGGCACTCAATGTGTCTGGATGCAGGTCTTTCCTCTGAATGGTGACCTGCTTCCCAGCTGCTTCCCTTTATATCCACGGGCTGATGCAATACATCCCCCCACATGCGCAGTGAACGCTAGGCATCCGCTAGGCTTCCGCTAGGCATCCGCTAGGCTTCCGCTCTGCATCCGCTAGGTCCGTCTGCATCCGCTTCATCTCGCTAGGCTTCCGCTGTGCATCCGCTTCATCCGCTCTGCATCTGCTCTGCATCTGCTGTATCCGTTCCGCGTCCACTTTTGCGTGAGTCCCCTGGAAGTCTAGCGGATGTGCCATCCGCTCCCATCCACTCCCATCCGCTAGGCTTCCGCTCTGCATCCGTTTTCCATCCACTCTGCGTCCTCCCCGTCCGTTCCTTTTCCGTGTTATCCGCGCTGGTTATGCAATTTTTTGCCCTTTTGATGAGAGCGGATAACAACGGATGGAACATTTTGCTCATCCGCTGTGTCCTTTTTACAAATGTTTTGCATCCGTCGGGCAGTGTGACAGGGCCTTTAAATAAAATTCAGGAAGTAATTATACAGAGTTTTTTAAGAAAAGAAGTAAAAGCAGAAAGCTTCTCAAGAGTTTGAATTAAGAAAAATCAGACTTAAAGGATAGTTGAATTTGAAACACTGTTTATTTTAAAGTACTTAGGAATTAAATAAATAAATAACACAACCCTCTATGAAAAGAGAGTTGTTTAAACTTTCTAGAGAGAATGATTGGCTGACTTTGTCAAACAAAAAGATAATGGAAATTGGAAGCTATGAAAAACCACATGATTTTAGAAATACAAAGCAGTGAAAAGGAATAAAGAATAACAACAGAGAGAAAGATAGAAAAAGTGTGAGAGAAACCTCCCCTTTCTGGGTTAAAAATTAGAAAAGCAATGAAAATTACAGAAGGGAGGAGAGGATCATTTACAGAGAGATTAACAGAAGAAGAGATTATACAAAAGAGATTTTACAAAGAATGGTTAAAAAATTGGAGAACAATGTCATAATATCAATCACTGTATCAGTGACTGATTCTGTAACAGCATCAGTTAAAATGGATTTGACTCCACTTGCAGGGAGAATGGAAGAAAGATTAGCCAATATGGAAGAGTCTAATACAGAGTATTGATGTTAAAAATAAAATAAATAAGATGTTAAAAATAAAATAAAAATGGAAAATAAAACAGAAATAATAGAGACAGAAAAAAATCTAGACAGTGTGGCACTGCTGGAACTAAGAGAGAAATAATGTTATTTAATATTGAGTCAGTTCAAGAGAAACCTGCTGAAAATATTAGAGAGAAGGTTATTGAATCTTTAATAAAGTTTTGGAATGGGATGAGGGAGATACAGTAAATATGAAGAAGTGATCCAATCATGTGGAATTAATTACAAGATACAATGGTACCTTGGTACTTATCGTTAATTGGTTCCTGGAGGCAAAATGAATACCAAAAAATGATGGGTTTCAAACGTTTAATTTTTCCCATAAGGAATAATGAAATGAATCACAAAGCAGCTGACATCAAGAAATTCTAGCTTGTGTATATGATGAGTAGCAGGGCAAAAATTTCATGTCAAGATGTGTTGACTACCAAATTTGATGAATTTCAAAGCACTTGAGTACCAAGGTATCACTGTATGTAAAATTAAGAAAAGCACCAAGAGATATACTTGCACATTTTGTCAAGAAGAAGACAAAAGACCAGGTTCTGTAAGGATAAACAATTCAGAAATAATTCCAGTAAAAAAAATATCTATCATCTATACTGTGCAAAACAAAAGGATTCTTTCTGACTAAGAAACCTAAACAGGGGATACTCTTTCTTGGGACAAATTAGAAAGAGTGATTTCAACTTTTAAGCAGCAGTGTTACTGGCTTAATTCAGTCCAAAAGGTTGGGGATTTCTATGAAAGAGGAAACGGCGGAGATGCAAATAGAGCCAAAGGAAGAAATTATTTGTTTATTTATGTGTCTCCCGCTTTTATTATTTTTACAAGCAACTCAAGGCAGTAAACTTATCCAACATATCTACTCCTTTCTGTTTTCTCCACCACATCCCTGTGAGGTGGGTTGGGTTAAGACCGGCCTAAAGAGTGGTCAGCGACAGAATGATCAATGTCTGGAATACTCTACCTGACTCTGTGGTTTCTTCTCCAAACCCCAAAAACTTTAACTTAGACTGTCTACTATTGATCTCACCCCTTTCCTAAGAGGTCTGTAGGGGATGTGCATATGCGCACCAATGTGCCTAGTGTCTCTGTCCTATTGTTTCTTTTATTTTTCTTATATGTATCCATTTCATGTATTCATAACTATGTATATACTTATACTTATTATCTTGTAAGTGATTGATAAATAAAAATAAATAAATAAAAATAAATAAATAAATAAATAAAGTATAGCAAGTACAGCAAGAAATGAAGACTTGGACCTTGAGGTATAGGCTATTCTAAGCCTTCAACATAAAGATGGATTTTAAATGTTAATATGGAATATAAGTGGGGCAAAAACAAAACATGACATTTCATTATCTGAAAAAATTAAAGCAGGTCTTAATTTGTCTACAGGAAACAGATTTTAAAAAACAGATAATAAATATCTGATTTTTAAAAATTTGAGACAAGAATTTATTTTGGCAGAAACAACCAAAGAAAATTGAGTTGTTTTGTATCTGCATTTACAATCAAAACTGACAATGAGTAATGATCATGGCCAAAGAGCCGGGACTGAAATTAATTTGAATGAAACTGTAATAATGATATTGGTAATATATGCCCCAAATGATAAGGCAACTATATTTTCAAAGGACTTGGGGGAAATAGTTAATAGACTTATCCTGCAAAAATTGGTGCTTAGGAGATGCACACAAAAAGAAACAACCTCTGGGAAAGGAATTAAATTAACACAAGACAAATTTATAATTTTTTAAAATGATGGATAACTTTGAGCTTACAGGCATGTAAGGACACTAAAAATGTGATATGAAACTTTTCTAAAAGACACAGATCTTTCTCAACAATAAAAATGTTTTAAATTTTCAAAAAAATTGCCATGTATATTAATAAAGTGAAGATATTGCCAGATTATTCAGATCATAACCCAGTGATTCTAACATATAAGAGGAAAGCTAGAAATTACAGATGGAGGCTAAATGAAATTTGCTACAAAAAGAATCAACAGTGGAACTGTAAAAAACTGAAAGGATTCTTTGAGATTAAGCATAATAAAGGGACTGATAGAAGGACAATAAGGGATTTTAGTAAAGTTTTATGAAGGGACAATTTATACAATGAAGTAGCAAATTGAAAAGACAAAGAGTAGATGCAAAAGATTTCAATGGAGATAAAAATGAGAGGGAGAAATTAAAGAGGTATGCAAAAAGGAAAAATATCTCACAGCAAATTAAACAAATACAATACCAGCTTTCTATGTTCATGATTAAAGAGAAAGAAATAAAAATGAATTTTGCAATGCAATAGAATTTTCAGTTAGCAAATACGATGGGAAAATTGTTACCATACAAATGGAGAAAGGAGAATTGTAAGAATACAACCATTCATTTAATAACCTTTTGAACTTACAGTAGCACTGGCCAAAGTGACTTGCAACTGATCCTCACATTAGAACTGTTGCACCATTCTCCTTGATCAAAATTTGGGTACTTGGCAATTGCCATGTATTATGACAATTGCAGCATTCTGGGGTCATGTGATCACCATTTGTGACCTTCCTAGCTAGCTTCATGCTCAGTTTTATTCTTTGAATGCAGAGGACTCTGTTTCTCTGTATAAAATCTGTGAGGGATCATATGGCTCAAGATGACTTTTTGCTGAGAGAAACTGATAGATATTGGAAATCATCAAGTGTCTTAAAGAGTGGTCACTTGTTTCTTGTCAGACTAAACTAATCTTTAGGAAGTAATCCATTTTGTTCTAATACCAAATCCAAAAGCTATGAAAAATATCTAACCTGAATGATTTATCTAAAATATATCATATAACACAATTATCTAATGGCAACACCATAAAATATATGAAAATCCTCCTTTCACAATTGGTTTGTTGTTTAAAGTATTTTGATTTACCATACAGATACAAGCAATTCCCCTTTCCTCCCTCAATCTATTATATCATTCTGTTTCTTCATTAAACAAATATATGTGCATATATTTTAGTCTATAGACCTCAGAATGACATCTGAGACCAAAGTAATTCACAGGGAATTGAAAAAAAATTAAGATGGCAGCCATGACCATGTGATCAAAGTCCCAATCCTATTTTTTGTGCATTGCAGTCATCAGTTTGACTTTTTAAAATCTCCCCTGCAGACAATCCCATATGAGACATTTGCCATTACCAGGGAGAGAATATAAATATTTTTTATTATTATTATTAAAGCACTTCAAACAGGACCCTAGGAGAAGTGTCAAAGCTTTGCAAGTCTCATATACTTAGGAAACAAATACTATTTGGGGTTTTGGAAAGAACTTTATTGCTAGTATGGTAACATATCAGAATCTTGAAAGCCTGTCAAAACAATTCTCCAGCTCAAGTTAAGCTTAGCATAATTAAGGCAGAGTTGCTTTCAGTCCCTTTTTCATGCTTCTTCCCTCCCTGGAGCTGAGGTCTTTCTTTTCCAATGTCCACTTTTCTTCCTTTCTTTCTCACAGTCTGTCACAAGAAGATCATAATAAATGGACAGGTTTATGAGGGGCAGTTTTAAAAAATCATTTTCAATGGGAAATTCTAATGTAATATTCTAATGGAGAAACTTTTCATAATTTACTAGAGTAGGATGCACTGCAGTATTGGATGGATCGTGCATGCTAATATCTATCAGCAAAATCTTATGCATGCACACATACACATCTCTATGAAATGCATTAGAAAAAAATCAATAGTTCTGAAAATTGCTTACAAAAAGAGTAACCTTTTACTGAGAAAAGTTTGCATTAGATATACTTACACAATAAGAAATGACATCAGGTAAATGTGCATTAAAAGGGTTCTCGGAGAGTTTTTCTTAACCATCATTGTGAAGGAAAATGAACATGGGTCTAATGGAGATTCACAAGACAAATGTGTCATTGGACCTTGATGGACTATGTCTACTAAGATAGGCATTAAATAAATTGTTGTCTTTCTGAAAACACCCATTTCCTCACTACCAAGAAATGTGGAATGCAACCCCAGTCTAAAAAAAAAAAAAAACTCTAAGATTTGAAATANAACCCCAGTCTAAAAAAAAAAAAAAACTCTAAGATTTGAAATAGTGGGATTCATATGAATTGAAGATGTTCTTTAGTTTAAGAACCTGAGTTGTAGGTTGGGCAGTTAATGTTCCTGATGGCCTCAGCAATATTCCTGTAATGTCTTTTCTCTGAGTGCTTGCTACGCCATGTGCACCAATTGCCTTGATTTGCCTAGCATTAGGGTAAACTGGATTAGCATGATTTCTTAGGATGGGAGGTGATGTCAACAAATAATTCCTGACCTCTTAATATCCTCTTATGGAAGAATAAATATTCGATGTAAATCAAATCCATAATACTAAAATAGAGCAGACTCAGGGAAGATTGCAGATCAAGCCCTTTCTGCATTCTGACTGAAAGCTAACAAACTGCTGACAATCATCAACATGTTTAAAGCAGAATGGAAGAACTAAGGAAAAAAAGCTTCAAGACTTTTTAATCAAAGCTTCTTAATGGATTCAGCCTCCTGAGGAGGTGTCCAATGATTAAAACATTGTTTATTATTATTGTTATTTTTTTGCAGATAATAGCAAAAACTAGATTGTTAAATCAGAATGTTTTACTTTGCCACAATGTAAAAAAGAGGTTGAGACTCTTGAAAGAGTGCAGCGAAGAGCAACAATGATGATTAGGGGAGGCTAAAACATATAAAGAACAGTTGCTGGAACTGGGTATGTCTAGTCTAATGAAAAGAAGGACTAGAGAAGACATGATAGCAGTGTTCCAATATCTCAGGGACTGCCACAGAGAAAAGGGGGTCAATCTATTCTCCAAAGCACCTGTAGTCAGGACAAGAACCAATGGGTGGAAACTAATCAAGGAGAGAAGCAACTTAGAATTAAGGAGAAATTTCCTGTCAGTTAGAACAATTAATCAGTGGAACAACTTGCTTCCAGAAGTTCCAACACTGGAAGTAAATGTTCCATCACTTGAAGTTTTTAAGAAGAGATTGGATAACCATTTGTCTGAAGTGGTGTAGGGTTTCCTATCTAGGCAGGGGGTTGGACTAGAAGACCTCCAAGGTCACTTCCAACTCTGTTATTCTATTTCTATTCTATTTCTAAAATTTCTGAAAGGCAGAATTTGATGTCTACTGTCTCTGACACGTCTCTCACCTCTTCAGCTTGGTCTGGCCTTGGAACTTAGCCAACAAAGGGAAATACTTCTAAGCATTATAGTTGGCTGGGAAATGTGGCTGACTGTTTTGTAGGTCACCCTTGAAGACTACCACTGTTTTCCAAGTACATGTCGACTTCTCATGTTCCACCTATACTTTTCAGTAATTGAATCCCCTAAATGCCATGAGTACACTCTTCTGAAAAGGGAATTAACCCAGCAATGGCTTCTCTGAAACGTTCTTTTGTTCAAGAGAATGGGGTATAATAAACAGCACTTACAAATGATTGATTCTGTTTTCAAAGTAAACAGAGATTCAATTCTAAAGCCAGAGCTTCCTGCCATTCCAGCAACACAATTGCATGAAGGAAAATACAGTATGTTTAACTGCAGCAATTCCCAAATAAACAAAGGTTTGAAATTTTACTTCTGAGCTTGCAAAATCTAGTAATGGAGAAAATATCTTCATAAAAGATTTGAAATGTAGGTTGAGAGAGAAGCAAAGGAAAGCAGAGTTTGCAAATAAGAGGGAGTGGGGGAATGGTTAGAGTGTCGTACTTCAGGCTACTTCTGCTGATTGCTGGTTGCCTGCAATTTGGCATGTTCAAATCCCTCCAGGCTCAAGATTGACTCAGCCTTCCATCCTTCTGAGGTTGGTAAAATGGGCACCCAGATTGTTGCTGACTCTGTAAACCGCTTAGAGAGGGTTGTAAAGCACTATGAAGAGGTATATAAGTCTAAGTGCTATTGCTGTTGCTATTAATTATTTAACAGTAACTGTGAGAGGGATCTTGGAATCTTAGTGAACAACCAACTAAATATGAGCCAGCAGTGTGCAGCAGCAGTCAAAAAAGCTAATGCAATCCTAAATTGTATTAACAGAGGGTTACAATCAAGATCAAGGAAGGTACTAATACCACTCTACAAAGCCTTAGTAAAACCACACCTAGAGTACTGCATCCAGTTCTGTTCACCACATTACAAAAAAGATGTTGAGACTCTAGAAAAAGTACAGAGAAGAGCAACCAGGATGATTAGGGGACTGGAGACTAAAACATATGAAGAACGATTACAGGAATTGGGCATGGCTAGTCTAGTAAAGAGAAGGACCAGGGGAGATATGATAGCAATCTTCTAATATTTGAGGGACTGCCACAGAGAGGAGGGGGGCAAGCTATTTTCTAAACCCGAAGGCCAGACAAGGAATAATGGATGGAAACTGAACAAGGAGATATTTAACGTGGAAATAAAGAGAAACTGTCTGACAGTGAGAACAATCAACCAATTGAATAGCTTGCCCTCGGAAGTTGTGGGAGCACCATCACTTGAGTCTTTCAAGAAGAGATTAGACTCCCATCTGTCAGAAATGGTGTAGAGTCTCCCACTGGCGGGAGGTTGGACTAGATGACCTACAAGGTCCCTTCCAACTTTGATTATCTATTACCTGTTATCTGTTAAAACTCTATTTACTTTGCAAAGTTCAGTTTCAGGGATGGGAAAACCAGGGGCTGAAGCATCACTTTAGGCCTTTGACTTAATTTCAAAAGCAAAGATCTCTTAAGGAAGGAGCAAAGGGAGGCAAATGACCATATATCTGTCATGATGCAATGATATGACTTACATTCCTGCATCAACCTCATAATGCAGGGGTATCAAACTGGCAGCTCACACGCAGGCCACCCCCACCCCAGCTCCACAAAGGGAAAAATGTTACGAAACATCACATGATGGCAACATGATGCTGCATGTCAATATACACTTGATATATACACGTCAATGTGACACCTATATTCAAAAGAGTTCTGCAGACAATCAGTTCTGGAGTACTGTAAAGAAGAGAAAGAAGAGGAGGGGCTTTTTTTAGCGGAACTCATTAGTGTGCTCAGTTCCATTATTTAACAGAATAATCAGAGTTGAAAGGGATCTTGGAGATCTTCTAGTCTAACTCACTGTTCAAGCAGGAAACCCTATACCATTCCAGACAAGTGGCTGCAGTGGAATGGAATGGATTTTATAGGTGGCTCCCCAAGAATTCCATTCAAAGGGATCTGGTCTTTCAAGGAAGCAGGAAGGAAGGGGATGTGTTCTCTTCTCTCATGCTGAGATGGCCATGGAACAAATGCAGGTAATTCCTGAGTTCCAACTCTTTCCTGCTATGCCCTGGAATACAATGTCCCTGCTATTATATACTGAATGGAACATGCTTATGCAAAGAAGGAACAGTTTTCAACAGTTTGTGCTTAATAAATAGAGGACAATTATCTCCTTGAAGGCTATCCTGTACAAAGCTATTTATACATATCAAAAGTAAACTTGAAGTTATCCATCCACACTTAGCTCAAGGAGCAGATTGAACAGACATTACTTTTATCTACTTACAGCCTTCCCTACTAGTATGAAAAGTATGTTGTACTTCAATTTCAATACAATGTTTATGAATAAATTAGCATTCGAACACAAGACATGCATCTTTAATACAAATCTGTGTCTTCTTTTTACTGACACTTTCCCTTTTCTTTTTGCCCACATATAACTGGCCAAGCATGCAGTGGTTAAGTTGATAAAATAGGATCAGAAAGTCCCAGATTCAAGCCCATCCTTAGCTATGGAAGATCACTGAAGAACTTCAGGCCAGCTACTCTATCAGCCCAACTGACTACATATGGTTGCTTCTTTTGGAGGGGGAAGGAATCAAAGATCAGAGTATTTTGAGTTTCTGGTGGAAAGGCAAAATAGAGATTTGGTAAATAAATAAGTATTTCAGTGACAACCAGAAACAATTAGAGCTTCTTACTATACAAATAGTAAGAAGAATCCCCAAATTTGTTTTTCAATTAGTTCTCATTCAAACTGATGAAAAACAATTCTGTTTTTTTAAAAAGAAAGAATCTTGGTGAAATTCTTATTGAAGGAATGTGATATTCTTGCATCTACAATGTAGACAAGGGTGTGTGTGTCTGTGTGTGTGTGTATGTGTGTGTGTGTGTGAATAGTCGGTCTCTCATTGTTCAACCATCTCTCCAACAGACTATAGTCTCTCTGACTTCACTTACTTTTCAAGGAAATCATTCCAACAAAATTTATTTCAATAGATGTTATCAGACTGGAAGGTAGAGGATGTGAATGGAGCCTCCCCAATGACTTTTGGCAACTGGGCATTTCCTGGGCAACAGTACTGTCCCCAGCAAATCCTTTCAATCCAGAAGCATCCTTTGGTTAGTTTTGTGGGTGCTTTTGACATGGACATGGACATGGACAGATCAGGCTGGGGAGACTGAACAATCAGGTAGATTTCATAGAAGTGGAAGAACATATAGCAGAAAAGTACCATCTGCTACTCTTTACAATAAATTAAGCTCAAAACCAGCAAAATAATTTTGGAAGGATTTATCAAGCAGTCTTGATAAGGTGGAAACCAGAAGCACCATTTGCATCAGAAGAAAAAAAAATCAGAGAAACCCGAAGAAAATTTTGGCATGGTGCTAATAACACATGCCATTTAATATAAACATGCAATCTTGTGAACCTTCATCAAACATCTGCTTGATAATTTTTGCATGATTCAACATGTTTAACAGTATTTAATGCTACAGTTTTGGCTTGCAGAAACTATCAGCTCTAGGTATTGTTTACCAAATGGATTGTTTTTTTTTAAGCATGTATTTAAGGTAAAGACTGATAAATTTAGTAGAAGAATTTTGCAGGTGCGCTTTTGTTCTTCTATTTCTGCCTTTCTTATTTCTGTCCTTTGAGAAAAAAAAACCTGGTTATATGGATATGTTTGAAAAGTAGGATGATTCAGTTGTACCTTATTAGAATGATATGTTTAGAATTCTCCTGGAAGACTGAATAAGTAGCCTGTCCTTCTAAATATAAGATGTTCATTTCTCAATACTGTAGTATTTTCTCTTGCAAATTCTACATGCAGGGGTGGGATTCTACCAGTTTGCACTTATTCACTAGAACCAGTTGTTAACATTCTAAGCAGTTCAGAGAACTGGTTGTTGGAAGAAATCACTGGCCTAATCCTATAAGGAAGGCAGGAAGGAAATATTCTGGTGTTGCCTCCAGAAACTGCCTCTTCATTAACCCTTATCACCTTGGCAGGACTAGACTTCCTGTCTCAGGAACATCTCTGGAGTTATTTCCCCTCCTTTGCTGGTACTTTGCTTGTGTGGAGTGACCATTTAAATTTACAATGGCACTGAAATAAGTGACTTATGACCATTTTTCACATTTATGACTGTTGCAGCATCCCCACAGTAATGAGAGGCCAGGTGAGGAAATGCATGCCTCAATGTGAGTGACATTGAGTTGGCCACACCAGTTGATATAGCCACATACCAATTGGCCACACTGCATCAATAACATGACCACCAAGCGATGTCCACCCAGTCACATGACCACCAAGCCACACCCACCACCTAAGCCATGCCCACAGAACCAGTTGTTAAATATTTTGAATCCCACCCCACTCTACATGGTATCCAATCTTGATTCTTAGTGACCAAATGAAAACTCCATGCAGTTCTTTAGGCAAAGTTTCCAGAAGTAGTTGGTCATTGCTTTCTTCCTTTGAATGCCAGTATCGTTTTGAGAGTTCACAGCCAATCAAGATTCATATCACAACAATCCCCAGTCTTAAGAGAAATGTCCTGCTGTCAGAATGAATGCTTCCCTCTTTACCACCCCTTCTCCTTCCCCCCAAAAGCTTGAAGCAAATGGTTGTGGTTTATTAACTACAAAAACATCCCATGTTTTAGCTCAGTCCTCTTTTTTATACATATTCTTCAACGATTGCCTTCATTTTGTTAGTTCTCAGATCACATCTTAATCATGAAAGATTGTTGCCAGTAGAGACATGAATCAGGCTATCCCACAATTAATTGACTGGTACCTTCAACATAGATTTTTCATCAGATTGAGGATGATGTTATTTGGCCTGCACCAGAATGCCAACAGCCAATGGAAGGAGAACATAGCAACATAACATAAGGCAACCTGTTTAGGCAAGTATTATGTCTGCCTATTGGTTGGAAAAAATCCATACACCTTTTTGTACCTCCATTTAGTCAAGAAATTTTCACAGCTCAGTCCTAAACATCTTAACATGTTTACTTAGAAGAAAATTCTACCTGCTTCAATGACTAATGCCTGAGTTAGGGTTATAAAATAGATTTATTTTCTTTGAGCTGTCCATTGCCTTCATCCTTATTGTTTTTTCTGGACTACAATAATTTCTGCATGGTTATACCCAAATCTGTTTAATCTATTGACCAAATATATCAAAACATAATCAACATGATAACTTTTGGAACTAATTATCAATATGGGAGCAGTATGAAAATAACTTGCACACGAGCTCTGATTGCTAACAGTACAAAAATGATACATCTGAGATGCTTTATTTCCTTGCATTGGGTATCATGATGCCTGAGTATTCAGACTTCCAAGCAATCAGTAGAAATTGTGATAAAATGAGGCTTTATCACGATGATACACCAATGATGTGCAATCATAACTAATACAATTCAGAAAAGCTGTATAATAACTATTTGCTGCCTTCATTCATTGTCCCATACATATATTTAATATTAGTAACATTTTCCCTGCTTTTTCCTTCAAACATATACATAATCTAACATGGATCAATAGAAATAAACTATTTTATTCATTACTTTAAATATAATCAGAGAGAGAATGAAGATTTAGTAACTTTTAGGTACTCTTTTAAACACAACACCCATTCATACTTTTAATATTACTCTGTCTCAATCCACAAATATCCATTCCTGCATTGTCTTCAAAGGCTTTAGCAGACTTTACATTTGCAAAGAATGGCTCAAATGTCTCATTCAGTGATTATTCAATTTTTCAACGTATCTGGAGTTTTAAAAGCATGTTATTACTTTTGTGATGGAGTTGCCATATCTCCAAATGTTTACCAGAATGACATGGCCAATCACAAAATGAACAGCTATCATAAGGCAAAATAACCCAGCTGCTCTCTACAACTGTTCCAGTCTACATGAATATTCTGTTACTTAGATATTTTTTCTGGGTAGGAGAACACAGTTCCAAGCAAAATATTACAATAACCCTCCATTTTACTTCTAATAGATCAGATACCAGTTCATTGCATGTATCCAGATCCTTGGGTCGATAAATATTGCAAATCCAGTCTAAACATCTGGCTGGCTATGTGACAAAAACATAATAATAGTATTTTAAAACAAAACAAAATCAATAATCCACAATATTTCAGGATCTTTGGTTATAACCAAGGCTTGGATCATAATGAGTTTTAAACTATAGTTTATAACTCAATATGATCTATGCCTTGGTTATAACTTGGTGTCTTTATTAATCTCAATGAAACTAATTAATAACTACTTAATCTCGATGAAACCCCTCTTTAATTTGGAATTGGTTGAAGATTTGGTATATGAGAATGTATAATCATTATTACAGCTGTGTAAAGGAATGTGCAGACTAAAAACAGGCCATAATGTAACAACGTTTTAGCTGGGGAGATAAAATGAGAGGAGTTATATTTTTCTTTATCAAATGCCAAGAGAGTTGTATAGCCCACTTGAATTTCAAAGACATGGTGACACATGTAATTATGAGATTTTTTTCATCCCAGCAATTGTAACCAACAATTCTTTAATAAATTGTGTATAGTTTCTCTTGGATGTCTGTTCAAGAATAAAGGACAATACATGTGCAACCCAGGTTTGTAGGGAAGTTGGGTGCAAGGCCAGAAAGATTAAAGTTGAAAATGAAGTAGCTAAATAAGAAACAGGAAACAGGATGCTCTAAGATGAAGGTGCAGATTTTGAGAAGAGATAAGATTTGGTTAAAGTTAAGTTGCTCCAACCCTTAGAATGAGGCAATGGGAGAAGGACAGGATGGGGTATAGTTTGGGAAGGGGTCAAAAATGAATTAGTTCAGGACAGTGGTGGAATTAAAAAATTTTTGCTACCAGTTCTGTGGGTATGGCTTGGTGGGCATGGCAGGGGAAGTATACTGTAAAATCCCCATTCCCTCCCCACCCCACTAACCTGCTTTCCAGCTCTGTTCTCCTGTGCAGGGCAACAAAAGAAGACCCAGCCAATCAGCTGGGACTCAGGAGGCAGAGAATAGATGGGAGTGGGGCTAGTCAGAGGTGGTATTTGTCCGTTCTCCAAACTACTCAAAATTTCTGCTATTGGTTTTCCAGAACTGGTGAGAACCTGCTATATACCACCTCTGGTTCAGGAACATACAATATCCCAACCCAAAGAAAGGGATGACAGAGAGAAGACATGGGGCTTTCTCAAAGAAATACTACTGCCATGAGAAGCAGCAAGAGGACAAGGAAAAACAGCAGAAGGCCAAAGCAACCAGCTACAGGACAGATTGACATAGACAATTAGAGCATTTATTTGAAGGGTGGAGGTTGTTGAGTTACTGGGCTGTTCTTTCAGTAATTTAGTGTAACGTTCTTGTTGTACCAGCATGTATACTTTCATATGCTTCTTGGTTTTTCCTGATACATATAAAATCTGTTTTAAAAAACCCAGAATGAAGAAGTTGGGAGATTCTTTTTCTTACTGGATCATCCAAGATAACTTCCCCTATTGGTGAAAGGGCAGGCAGCGGGCTGCTAGAACTGGCTGAAATTGAACAGCAGTTGGAAGAGTTTCTGTTTGAAAAAATCTGCTGTGTTTTTCAAGAGCATTGGGGATTGAGGTCTTGAACTCAATCCAGTGGTGGAATTCAGCCAGTTCACACCAGTTCAGGAGAACCAGTTGTTAACTTTTTGAGCAGTTTGGTGAACTGGTTGTTGGAATAAATAATTAGGGCAGAGAACCAGTTGTTAAATTATTTGAGTCCCACCATTTACTCAATCCCATCTTGGTATTATAACTAGGGCCACACATGTACATTGTTATTAAGAAAAAATGTGATTAAGAAAATAAAATGAAGAAGGATCACAAATTAAAATATGTTGATGACCGTGAATTGATTGGTTTTTAACTAGACTATTATATTTTTATAATCTTCTTATACATAACTTCTATTTTCTGTTTGCCTTTGACATTCCTAATTAACAATAATTTTTAATTGGTTGATACATGTCATATTGTGAGGCATATAATTAACTACAGTGTTACTATTCTCAATTTTAAAAAGGGACAGTGGCTCAGTGGCTAAGACACTGAGCTTGTTGATCAGAAAGGTCAGCAGTTTGGCAGTTCGAATCCCTAGCGCTGCATAATGGAGTGAGCTCCCATTACTTGTCCTAGCTTCTGCCAACCTAGCAGTTCAAAAGCATGTAGAAAAATAGGGACCACTTTGGTGGGAAGGTGTACTGTGTGCCTTCAGCGTTTAGTCATGCCAGCCACATGACCATGGAGATGTCTTCGGACAGCACTGGCTCTTTGGCTTTGTAACAAAGATGAGCACCACCCTCTAGAGCTGGAAACAACTAGCACATATGTGCGAGTGGAACCTTTACCTTTTATTCTCAATTTTAAGGGGGACGAATTTTAATTTCTTAACAAGATTTTATGACAAATTTGAATCATTACATATTAACATATTATTATCAGTGATACGCTGACAATTACAGGGTTTTTTAAATTAAATTCACTATATTTTGATAGTGAATTATGTTGGTCAAGGAAGTTAATGATTCCTTCAACCTCAGTTTGATCCTTAGAAATCCATTCATCCAGTTTTCTTAGCCATATGAAAGTCTTCTTCCAGGATATGTCTTTGACTTTGGAGTGTAACACTGAGTCCTGGACATTTGTGGTGATTTCTCCTCTGTCTCCTAGTTAGGTACTCCTTGCTTAACATTTGGAGGAATGAAGCAACTTCACCAGATGATACCACCTACTGTGACCAGATGGAGCAGAGGGTAAACCAAGGAAGAATTTTTTACTTGATTATAGCCTGTATAGGTAATGTGCTTTGATAATCATTGGCATCGTCCTTAATGTTTTAATACTTATAAATATGGCTGAGATTCACTTTCTTTCAGAATTCAAGAAATTTGTCTTTTCTGATCCAGTTTTAGTCTTATAGGTCTGGTTATCTGAAGGACCACCAGCCTTCCATTGTTGGTGTCTATCCTGCACAATTAGGCAGGGTCATCATGTTGCAATCCTATTGATTTAATAGTGTCATCTAAAGAGTCCAAAAAGTGGGCCTTTTCCTTCTGAAATTAGCATCCTTCCAGAGTTTCAAATGGTCCCCACCCTAACTTTATTTCAGTGAATTCTTAAAATCTGCTTTTCTTTAGGCCCTAAATTAGAATGGGTGATGGTGTTCTCCTTGTCAGATGAATATTGGAATATGCTCCCCCCACCCCCAAGTGTTTATGCTATTGTTTAATTTTGCTTCATATGAAATGGTGTTATATTGTATAGCGCTTAGAGTTGTGGTGGAACTGACTACCCTACAAATGTAATAGATATAATAAAAATCCATTGAAGGGGGAATAGGAAATTTGAAATCCTATGCATTTCAGTAGAAACCTACAGAGGCTCACATTTCTCAGCTCAGCACACAAAACCATTCTCAGGCAAATATGAGGCTTATAAATCTGCTAGTGAATCTGATGTGCTGATGGCTTACTTTGTTGAAAGCCTTAAAAAGACAAAAGACTGCTGGGGAGGGATAATGTGAGACTTTATTTATCTAACTTTATTTATATTTTAAACTTCTAGGCAGCCCAACTTCAGTGACACTGGGCAGTTTAACAATAAAAATCTAATAAAATCCCAGAAGACAGCATAATTGAGAGCAGAATAATCATCGCTTTACCCCACCCATGAAGATAAAAAACAGACAAAAATCCACCACCACCCCCGCCATTGCTCTAACACAAGGCCTGGGAAAGAGCTATGTTTTTAATATTTTCAAGAAAGTTGATAAGGGGGAGCCATGTGAATCTCCAAGGCATTGCTGTGCTAGAGGACAGGTACATGAGAGAAGGCGCAGATTCTGCTAGGTGGCATTACTTAGGTCTTCTAATCCAACCCCATGGAGGTCTTCTAGTCTAACCCCATGTCCAAGCAGGAGACCTTATACTGTCCAATCTCTTCTTAAAAAAAACTTCCAGTTCCAGAGCACTCACAACTTCTGAAGGCAAGCTATTCCACCAATTAATTGTTCTCACTGTCACAATTTTTTTTCCTTATTTCTAGGTTGGTTCATTCCTTGATTAGTTTCCATCCTTTGCTTCTTGTCCTGACTTCAGGTGCTTTGGAGAATAATTTGACCCCCCCCCCTCTATTTTGTGGTCATCACTTAGACTTAATAGACAGGAACCAGAGAGGGAGTTGCCACATCTTACAGCACAGCAGAAATTTGTAATATGATTCAGGATCAACATTTTGATAGATTTAGTCTCGAACTGGTCCTTTGGGGAGTGGAATTTCTGAATGGAAACCATTCAGCTCCTGAATTCCACCATGCTAAATTCACCATCTTCTCTAAAATCTAGAAGTAATAAGCTAGTAGATGGTCCTTTCTGGAAGAATCACAACAATAGGAATAGTACCAAACTGTTGGAGGCTCAGGTTCCATTCAAGCTCACATACTGTATGAAAACTTTCTTTCTCGGAGTTGTTCTTATCACACATCCTTTTAATTCCACCTATCCAAATTTGCTTGTAATAAATTTGAAAACACTGGTTTTTTCTTTTAGAAAAGGTCTGGCATCCTTGAAACCTTTTATCTTTCCTATCTGCTGATTTGTATGTCAAGGGCATAATGTTGTAGAAATTGGTTTGAGTTTGCTTTTCTTACCATCCATCCATCCAAAATCTCAGTTGAGCATTTTAATCATTTCTTCTTTGAAAACAATTCTCTATACAAAGTAACAAATTTGCAACCAGTGGGAGGCTGGGAATGTTTTCCTTTTTCCATGGTTCCCCTTTGATTTACAATTCCAGGGGTGCAGCCAGCCCAAAAATCCAGCTGGGTTTGGTCTTCCTTTAAATACATACAGAGAAAGAGAAAGAAAAACCTCCAGAAAAGACTGCATCTTCTACATAGTCAAATGTAGCATGCATTTTCAAGAACAGGAAGTCACAGCTGAAGCTAAACAAAAAAAAAAAAAGAGTTAAGCTGCAGATTCTTAGTGCTTTGGACACCTGGAAATAATAATAAATGATATGAAACATTAACCTTGTTGTTGTGATCTCACTGCGCTGCTTAAAACGTTAGCACCGGTGCTGAGAAATAGCACCAAACAAGGCATGGCATTCAGTTTTATTCCTTCCTTGATGTAAAATGCCAGGAAGTAAAACCAGGCTGCCTGAGAAAGAGAGATATCATTTTAGGTGGGTATGGATTTGGGAACAGGGTGGGGATTCTTTTGAGGGGGGAAACTGATTTCCATAAAATAATGTTTTACTTTGACAGAGGTGAAAGAGGCAACTATTGGATATGGTGCCAGCAAAACAAATTCACAATGACAAAAGATTGAGATACATTTGCAATGATGTCATGATAGAAATAAATAAATTGGAGGTTTAATTATAATGTCTTGATCCATATTTGGTCATTTGCCCCACAAATGAAAATTTTTGTGTGTATTCAAGCATGAACAAGATAGCTTTTAAAGGCCCTGTCACACTGCCCAACGGATGCAAAATGTTAGTAAAAAGGACACAACGGACGAGAAAAATGTTCATCGCATTGTTATTCTGCTTCAAAAGGGGCAAAAATTTTGCATAACCAGAGCGGATAACACACGAAAGGAATGGATGCGGGGAGGATGCAGGGCAGATGGGAAAGTGGATGCGGAACGGGAAGCCAGCGGATGGAAGCAGATGCGGAGCGGATGGCACCATCTTGGCTAGCTTCAGGGACCTCACAAAGCGGACGCGGAACGGCTACAGCGGATTTGCAGAGCGGATGCGAAACTGGATGAAGCGATGCACACGGATGCACAGCAGATGAAGCGGATGCACAGCGGAACGCCTAGCGGATGCACAGCGGAAGCAAAACGGATGCCGAGCGTTAATTGCGCATGCGGGGGGATGCATTGCATAAGCCCCGCGGATATAAAGGGATAGGCAGCTCCCAAGCAGGTTCACATTCGGAAGGAAAGACCTGCTCCAGATACATCGAGTCTTCGCCTGCCCTGCCATGCATGCCTGCCTGCAAGCTTGCTTCCAGCTTTCCGCAGCGCTGCCTCCAACTCTGCCTCCCAGCCTGCCTCCACCTCCCTGGCAGCCTCCTCCAGGCCTTGCTCTCTGTCCTGCTTGCGCAGCCTTGCTGCAGCCTGTTCTGCCTGACTTCTGCCAGGATTTCCTCCAGAGTCTTCCTGGCCAGCAGTCTGCTTCCCAAAGCCTGGGCCTTCGCGGCCTCCTGGCCAGCCTCCCTGCTAAGCCTTGCTGCTCTGCCTGCCTGCCTGCCTGTTCCGTGTTCCTGCTCCTTCCTGCCATGCGCTTCCTGCTAGCCTTGGTGCCAATCTTCCGAAGCTTGGTGTCCTGCGCAGCCCCTCGCCCCCCCGCCAGCACACCCCACAACCATGGGGAAGAAGCGAAAGCCTCAGCAACCTGCCGCCATGCCTGGCAAGAAGAGGAAACGCAGGGCCACGCCTCCCGCCCCGCGTCTGCTGGGCGCTTCATGCTGCTCGGCTCGCTCTTCTGGTCTGGAGCCTTCTCCTGGGCGCTGCGTGCCTGAGTGTGTGTACTGAGCTGGTGCTTATCTCTTGAGTGCTTCTGCACATTCAGGTGGTGCTTGCCATCTCTCGGGCTGAGTCCTGGGTGGTGGCTTCTGCTGCATGCATACTCTGCTGAAGCTGCTTCCTGCGGTCAGTCCTCTCGCCTGCTGTATCCCTGCTGCTGAGACGACCCTGCATTCTGCTCCGGTCTGTCATGCCGCTGCTCGCTGCTGTCTCCGGCTTTCGTCTCTTCGTCTCTGGCTGACTGCTGCTCCTGCTGCCTGCCTGCACCTGGTCTGCGTGGCGCTGCTGTTGCTGCCTATGCTTCCTGCTGCTGCTGGATAGTGAGATTAGGTACCCGTCCTGCTGGTGCTGCTGTGCTGCTGCTGCTGAGATGATGATGATGACAGCCACGAACTGTCCTACTGGAGCATCAAGGGACACCATCCGCAGCCAGCAAAGATCTCCTACTTCTCAGTGGTCACAACACAACTCCTCAATCCTCCAACGCAGCAAGCCTTCTCACCTATGTTCAACCAGACCCCTCACGGACATGGCGGATACCCCAGTACCAGGTGGTGAAGGACTGGGATCACGAGCTGCTTCAAGCAACCCTCCAGAGCCAGAGAACCTGCTCCCACCCAGTCCAGGCCTGCTCCTCCACCCCAGGTGATGTCCCCCGCATTCCAGAGCTTCCACAGGCCTCACCTACCAGGGCTATGGCTACCAGCAAGCAAGGCAGAACCCTTCCAGTCCTGGCAGAGTCATCGGGTGACAACCGTTGCCACGGTTCCACTGATGCCACCCATGCCAATGATGCCGACCGACGACAGGATGCCACCATGCCACCGATGCCAGCACGCCAGTCCTCACCAGCCTGCAGACCAGACAGCCCCACTACACTGCTCCTTCCTTCACCCACAGCCAAGCCTGGCCTCAGTACATCTGTCCTCGGTACTGGGGGCTGACACCCATGGCATGGGGAAGGAGCTCTCACATCACAGGGCTGAGCAGCTGTCAAGAGCTTCCTCAACACACCGTCACCTGTTGTCCTCTGGGGCCAGGCCACCCAGTGGGGCTTCAGACCAGCACTCCAGCACCAGCAACCTCCACAGCACCTGGACCCTTCACCCTGAGACTGGGCACACCTCCGAGTGACCAGAGGAGTGCGAGAGACTGGCTGGCTGGCTACCTGTGGGACTTGACACTTGACTTGGGTCATTTTTCTTTTACAGCTTGTTGTTAAATAAAGTCTATTCTTTGATTCACAAACTTGCTTCATTTCTTTTTTTTAATAAAGTCTTGGTGGAAACTTTTAGAATTGGTTTAAGCCTTTGCATGCTTGTGGGATGGGTTAAGATAGCAGTGGGGGGGCAGGGATCACCTGTGGGATGGGTAACGTGTGGATGGGCCAGGGGATAGCCTTTGGGATGGGTAATAGCTGTGGGATAGATAAACTCAGTGGCAAGCATAGTGGGACTGTATGGTCCACCCTCCAGGTGCCACACTATGGCTTTCATTTTCAATAATAATGTAATAATCATCCACACATGTCAACACAAACAAAACTCTTTATTAAACACCATGATCATTGTAGGGCCTCTCAACATACATGGCCCAATCTCATCAGTGTGATGAAACAAGGCTGAAGGAAGCATCCATTAAACATATATCATCCTGTCTTGCACACTCCACTGCTCCAGCTGGGGAGTTGCACCAGTGTTTCAGGAGGTTGCGCTGCTTCTTTCCCTTCACATGAGGCTCTGTTGGGGCCTTGCACATCTCCATTGTCTATTAGGCTTTTCCTTGCTCCATTCCCCAGGCTCCATGTCCCATTGCCTTTCTGGAGGTCCACGAGCTTGTTCTGCAAGACGCGGGTAGCGGGTGCGCATGAGCTTGCGCTAGGATGCAGCAGGCTTCCACGATCTCCTCACAGTCTCTGGGCGATGCTGGCATGGAGGTGAGAAGTACCTGGAACCTGTTGGCCAGGATGCCAAAGGCTTTCTCACACCACCCGCCTTGCCTGGACAGCCTGTAGTTGAAGATCGCTCTCTCACGGTGAGAGTCTGGAGGTGTACGGCGCTTCATGAGGTAGGTTCTGAGGGAAAGGCGCCATCCCCATGAATGAATCTTCCGTGTCGTTGGGGCGGGGGTTTGGATCTGGGAAACCACCAATGGGGTTGCGTTCTAGCCCCTCCTTGAGGTCACTGGCGTTGTATACCTGGGCATCTTGAACATGAGCCGTTGCCTGAAGTATCGCTGTACCATGAACTTGTAGTCAGCATTGACCATGGCGAAGAGGACGATGGCTGAAGAAGCCCTTATAGTTTGAAATAAGTGAACCGACTTGGCTGGAGTCTTTGCAGGCCCTGCTTGCATCTATGCTCCAACGGTGTGTGGGAAAGTTCCACTTCTGATACACTGCTCTGCAACTTTTCTTCATCCTTCTTTCAGTGGAGGGCACTGGAGGAGCTCCTCCAGGTATTCTTCAATGATGGCCCTGCACACACTTCTCTGACCACAATGCTGATGGTGTTGTGTGGCACCCTCCAGCCGTACCTGCACTGCTCTCGTAGTGGTCCCTGAGGCCAGGTGGCTCAGAGTGAGTGCCACTTGAGCCAGGTTCCAGGCTGGGCCGGAAGTTGGTGTTTGCCTTGGTCAACCTGGTGTCAGCCGCTGCACAACTTCAGTCAAACATGGCTGGAGCATCCTTCATGAAATTTTGGAATGCACGAGGGTCTTCGTTCCTGGAGCTCCACCGATCAGTACTCTGGTCTTCTTCCCGATCCATCTTCATACCCAGACGCTTCTTGGCTGCCTCTTTTTCTTCCCGTAGTAGAGTTCACAGAGCCTGTAGATGGCTTTGCACTGTTGTAGAATGATGGTGGCTGCCAAAAGGCTTTGTTACGATGCACGGTGGACATGACTGGATGCTGTTGGAAGAGCAAGAGTCAGATGAAGGCTGCAGAGGTCTTCAAGCTGGGCTGCTGTTCCTGAAAGTGAGATCCAGATGACTTGCTCCCCTTTTTATTAGGCAGTATAGGTTTTCGCTAGGTGTCCTTTGCACCCTCTAGGCATCCTCCTAGACTCCTTATATCGAGATAGGTCCCCTCTGCGAACGTTTTTTTCCATTTTAAATGCTTTGTTTCTTGTGCTGCATCCGCCTAGGCATTCCATTCTGCATCATTCCATCGTCCGTTCCGCTTCCTCCCTGCGTCCGTTTACCGCTGGAGCGGATGGAGTTGGCGCAGATGCGAAGCGGATGCCTAGCGGATATAGCGATGCGTAACAGATGCAGAATGGATGCCTTGCAGATGCCTTGCGGATGCAGACGGATACATTTTCCGCTCAAAACCTTCTGAGCGGATGAAACGTCAATAAACAGATGCTGGACGGATAGAGAGGAAGCAAAACGGAAGGAGTGAGTATAGAACGGATACATCGCGTTAACCAACGGATGACAAGTGTTTTCCTCCGTTTTACATCCTCTTTCCATCCGTTAGTGCAGTGTGACAGGGGCTTAAGCAACAATGTCTATAACTGAATATTGTATTTGAATATGTCCCACTTCTATCACTTGTTAAACAATACCACTACTATTCAGGAACAATATAAATTAGAAATAGCAACACGACACTCTGCCTAACAGGTCCCACTGCCCTAATTACATTTTTAAAGTAATAAAATAGCTAGACACTTTCAAAATCATCACATCTCTTGATATTTGAGAAATTATGGATGGAAATTTAATTGCCGAAATTCTGCAAGACTTCGTAATCTTGTGCCATTTGGGCCACTGATAAAATCTGGGGAATGAGTTTAGAGGAGCCATTACAGACCAGTATCTTGGTATAAAAAAAAAACCCCTGCAGACTACAGCCATGGTGAATGTATTTGTACGTCCTGTTTTCCACAAATAGACTTTGCTAAGAATTGAATCTAGAACTTCCTGCTTGCAAATAACCTCACCCACTCATACACACTCTGAATACAGGAGAAATAATACTCTCCTTTCAAGAACCACCTGCTAAGAAAATTACTGAGTTCAGGGAAGAACAACCTTTTCTTCATATCCATTTTAGCCTACTTTCCATTTATCCAACTGGAATATAATAAGATATCTGGTTAGGGATGAAAGAGTGAGAGCAGTTCATCTCTATGGCACCATCTTGGTCTCTCTGGAGTCAGCACAGCAGGAGGATCATCATCATTTCACAGGGCAGTTCTCATTCCCAGTGATTCTAGATACTGCAAATTACAATACTGCATGCAACTGAGTCAGACTAGCACATTATAATTGCAGGGTGATTAATATCAGTCCTAAAAATGTATGTTTCTAGCCCTCAAGATTGCTATAAGCAGCTTGACTGGTTGAATTCAACTCTAAAAAGCTGAATTCTGAACTAGTATCATATTGAATTGACAGATTTCCATTTATATTTCTATCCATAGGTTGTTTTCATAAGTTCCGAAATTCCACATTTGCTGTCGCCTTATTTATCGGAACTTTTGTCATGAATCAGATCATAAGTGATCTACTATTACTTAAGGCCCGGTCCCACTACAGTTACAGATGTAAAGAGGATGTAAAACATTAAAAAAAGCTTGCCATCTGTTGGAAAACGCTATGCATCCGTTGTGTACTCACTGCAT
>BHFT01004562.1:0-27781 GCA_004320025.1 Laticauda laticaudata
TAGAGTCAACTCTTTCAAACAGGGCTATATGTTTGTCCAGTTTGGGTTTGCATGGTGGGCAGAAAAATGGAAATGCAAAATTGGATGTTTCTAGGAATTGAGTCATTTGCTTGGATCATGATGAGGCAGTCATGATAAGCATATTTTTCACATAGAGAACATTTGATGGAATTTTAATTAACCTTTAGAGTTACAGAGCATACAAAGCATGTGCAGGAGTCTTGTGGTTCATTGGTGGGGATTTTTTTATTAGGTTGTGGTTTGGTATTGGATTTTTTTACTGGCATGGTGGGTTTCTTTACCGGCATTGGCTATATTCACCATTGATGCTGGCTATATTTTATTCACAATTTCTTGAATAAGCCACAATTTTGAGTGAGCCTAAACCATAATTATTAAGCTCATATAACATACTGAGACAAAATCAAACAAAATATTTATAGTTTAGCACTATGTGTAAACCTAGTCAGTTCTTCCATGTGAGATATTTATATGCGAATCTCAAAATGAAAAATAATCAAGACAGACAAAAGTGAATAGCAAATTATACAATAAGTCATTCATACAAATGACTGGTCTGAATAATAGGTAACACTTTGTGCATGGCTGTATAATGTGCATATAAATGGGGTAGATCTAAAAAAGGGTATATATACACACTATTATAGAAATGTCAGGAAAGTTAAAGCTCAGAATGAACTGAAAGGTGCAAAGTACATGTGTATGTGTGATATGCATATTCATGATTTGGGGGGGGGGGGGGNTGTGTGATATGCATATTCATGATTTGGGGGGGGGGGTTATACCTTCAAGTCAGTTTTTATACCTGGTGATTATTTTGATAGATCTTTGCCATTTTCTTGGCAGTATTTGCCTTCTTAGGCAGGGGAGAGGGAGCGACTGTTTCAACAGCAAGACTAGAACTTGCAGTCTCCTGACTTCTAGTCTAGTGCTTTAATCACTATCCCAAACTGGCTGTCTAACAATGGGTGTTCTGTATGCAAATAACCGGCTTCAAATAATGCATTCCCATTGGCTACTGAGAACGATAAGGGATTGGTTCCTTTTGAGGACCAGATTCCTTGCAGTCCTAGCCTGCGTGGAAAAGGCGGCATAAACAAATCAAACAACTGTCATTGGCTGCTTAAGCCGGCCGGTGGAATAAGGTATAAAAGACCGGCGCGGCTTGAGGCTATGTTCCTATTCTAATTCATCTGACTGACTTATAAATAAAGACTTTGCTAGTTGGAATCCCGGTCTACCTCGTGTTTTTTCCGGACAAAATAACACTCGGCGAAGAGGTAGGGATCGTCTAATTTAAATCCAACTTCAATTGAACGCGTGAGACCCTTTCGGATTCTTTTTTCTCTATTATTTTTATCTAGAGCACGGCGGTGAGGTAGAAAATTCCAGACCCGCACGACTAGAATTGGCCTGGAAACAACGCATTTTCGGTGAGTCTAATATATGGTTCTTTTATTAGAACTTTTTGACCGCCCCCCGCACTTTTAAAAATCCCAACTAAGGAAGACTGGGATTCGATGCAGACTCTATGCTTCGCAGATGTACCTGGAGAGTCAATGAGAATGGAAAGACATTCTCCCGACTATAAACGCAAAAGACGCCGCTTTTTTCTAACGCACTGCGTGACCGACATTTTCAAAATGGCAAAAGCCCTAGCGAAGCCCTCAACGACCGTTAAGGCAGTCTAACCTGGTCGCGAACATCAGAAACTATTGAAAACGCACTACACACCAAACGGTGTCAAAACCTCATAAGACGGGCCCGAAATTCTAACGGAGAGAACCCAGAAGAAGGTGAGACGGTAGCCGCTTATCTTGGCCGCTGACTCCGACAGATAGGGGGAGAGTTGCGAATTCTTAAACGCTCCCGACGGAGGCTATGAGAGAACCGAAAGTAATCTTGGGGATAAGCGATTCAACGGCTGCACAAAGTATAGACTACTTGAACTAAGCCTAAAAGATAACTCCTCTAGTTGGAGGCCATCGCGTGTAGCCACAGCCGCTGAAGGCCGCGAAAAAGTCGATTCCGTTACATGAAGACAGATGAACACAAACAGGGACGAACAAAACCGGCCACGGAAGGAAACAATCTCTCCGTTACACACACCACAAAGACTATGGCGAGACGTCCGAGTCAGAGCGACGGAGACGAATGAAGGTCCACCGGCAAAACGCATGGCTGGCAAGACAAGAGCGCGAAAGAAATTTTGGCGGAATGCGCTGGTGCGGAGGAAGCACCCGAGAGCGGAATGCAGGTTTTCTCAATCCCATCTGCAGAAGTTGCAAGAAACGAGGGCACATTCGAGAAAGTTCTGGCAGGAACCAGAAATAAAAAAACTAACAGCCCGACAAGACGCATGCCAATTCCCACACCTGAGCCGAGCTCCCGGCGAGCGAAAGAAAGTGGGCCCGCGAAACAAGCAAACGCGCAACAGGAGAGAAATAACATCAAAACCTGTTTACAATAGGGAGCGCTAAGTACGGAAAGGCGGAAGAAAGTTCACGTAGGACAGTGAAAATTGAAGGAAAACCCCTGCGAAATGGAGGTGGACTCGGGATCCTTCCTGTCTATGGTCTCAGGGAAGCACGCAGTAAATGCAACTAGTCCCTGGGCATCCGACCAACAGAAACTAAAAAGCAAGCGGCTAAAGCACTCAAGGACTACCAATGGGAAACGAATCCCGGTATGTCGGCATGGCCAACTTCAAAGTTCAGTACAAACCGCATGTGAGATACTGCCGCTGGCCGAGCCTCCTGGCATCGTTTAATGGTTCGCTCAGTTTGGGCATCGGGAATGACCGGGATAGACCGAGTGAGCACAACGCGTGTGGAGAAGACCTAAATCCGGAATTCCAGGACGTGTTCGTATTTTTGGTGCGGTGTATGGACGGTCATTGGGCAAGACCGGGGAAACACCTAATCTCTTTCAGTCTAGACCGCCACAAGTAGCCCCTAGACTAAAAGCCGCGGCGAGTTCCGTTTGCTTAAAAGCAAAAGATCGAGGAACAGCTAAATAAATTTAGTAGCCCAGGGGGGTGCTAGAGCCTGTAGACCATGCCAAGTTGGGAAAGCCTGATTTAGTCACACCTGATTAGTGTTTCCGGTGATGGTCAATCGCGATCTGTGGTTGACTACAAGGCGACCTGACCACCACGCACTAGCACACCATTGTAGGTGGCAGAACGCCACTACCTTCGGTGCATAAGTCCATTAATGTGGGCGCACTTGCTACAATTCCTGGGGGAGGAAAAAAATTTTCTGTGGCAAACTCGTCCTGGCACAAGCGATATGACGAGGACAACTTCGCGTAATCCTCTCGTCCGAACAGAGCGGAGGCAGCACAGGACCATTATGTTACAGACAGGTGCATGCCACACCAAGGGGCAATTCAGATGTTAAGAGATTCCAATTTGGAGTCAGTGTGGCACCAGGCTTTTTTCAAAAGCCTCATGGAACGCCTCCTAAATCGGCATGATCAAAGGAGTCGTTACTTGTGGTACTTGAGGGAGTGGGTTCTGCCTAGCGACGTTGTCCTAATCTCACATGGGGCAAAAAACCGAAAACCTGGGGTTAGGCTTTCCAACTCAAACAGAGTAGGTTCTCTTCCTGTGTGGGTGTAGTTACACTTCTTTTTTTTATTCTGGCGTGTTAAAAAGGTACTAACTAACCAAAATTCCCAGGAGTGTAGGGAAGTCTGGACTAAAAGTAAAAAAAGAAAGTGCTGGCCACTGGCTATAAAATAGAAGGCGTTGTGGCGAATTTCTCTGGGCTATTTAATAGCAGACGGCAGGAGGTATTTGATCAGGGTGTACGGGTCTGCCGATCCTGTCCTTCTTCTGTTTAGGTATTTCGGTAAAAGAAAATCCAAAGCTAAGATTTAATTAATCGCACCCAGCACGGCAGAAGGGAGACAAAGCGAGTTAACGGGCATTCTTAGGGATCTAATAAATTTTTAGCATACTTTCCAACGTACTCTCCTAACCAGATGAGGTTTCTGGTACAATAGCAGAACGTATACAAGGTATGTGAGAAAGAAAACAGACAAATAAAGTATACTACACTCCGGTATAGTCCAATCCTTTACAGTAAGATGTCAGACGTTATAACCGTTGACTTGGACAAAAAAGCAATTTGTGACTTGGGGGAAACAAAGAAAGAAAAGCCTTTCAACAATAAAAAGATTGCTAACCTCTAGAATACCCGTTCTCATAGCCAATTCAGCGACACGCTTACCTCTGAGAGTGACCTGCGACGCATTCACCGTTTGGAGTCGGAGCCATCCTGAGTTCCACAGATATCCAACTCCCGACGGAAGAGAAGTCGCCGTCTCGCGGCATACTCCAAAAACTGATGTCAATAAGCCGAGCGGCAACTACACGCTCAACTGGACAGAGAGGTCCCTAGCAATTGTCGCTGGGAGTAAAACGTTTTCATGAATACCTGTACGGCGGCGGGCTTTTTCAAAATTGTCCCCACAGAGCACAAACCCGCTACCTTGGTACATTATTTGGCGGGAAACAAGCCCACACCAAGAGCCTGTCGCCCATCGAGAATGACTAGGTGGTCGGGAGTTCCTAGCAGCCTACTCATACACCCTAAATTTACATGAAACCGGCCAGGGAACAAATTTCCCATGGCGGACGCTTTAAAGGCAGAGAGCACCATTTGGCTATAACGGAAGAAGACCCGGACCAACGATACGCGCCTACAGACTACGATGACGCCTGCCGACCGATCTACCAAATCGTCCGCGAATGATGTCGCCAATGAGCCACGGCAAAGAGACCCACTGACCGCGCCGAATACTTTAACTGGAGTAGGTAGAGGCTGGCCGGCGAGTCAAAACTTCAAAAAACGCGAGACTTTGTTTAAACACCTTTCGGGCACCAACAAACGCGAACTATCTATAGAGAAGGGATGTCCTACTGTTGGGGTGAGCGGGTACAGTCATCCGCAACAAATTACAAACCAAGGGTATTGAGGCATGTTGCATGAGGGGAACACCCGGGACCTTTGTTAAAATGAAAGCCTTGCAAGGAGCTTATGTCTGGTGGCCGGGTGCATATGATAAGGACATTGAATAATTGGGCAACCTGTCGTGCAACACTGCCAGAGTAGCCAGACAGCTCTCAGAAGGCACCTATTCAGGCCGCCTGGGGAAATCCCAAGGGGCCCATGGTCCGGCAATCCATAATCGATTCGCAGGCCCATCCGTAAGGGACACACATTTCTGATTGTCGCTGGGACGCATACTCCAATTGGCTAGAGGTAAAAATTATGCCATCAACGCAACAGAAATGGTAATGAAGGGAACTAGACAGTAACTTTTCGCAACCCACGGCCTCGCCATGAGCGTACTACGATGCCGATTAACGGACCTCAACTAACCACAGCCTACTATTCGATACAATACCGTAAGCCTCCTGGGTATAGAATGCCCTCAAGGCCTCTGGCCCTATCCGGCGGCAAACCGGTAGGCGCTGAGAGAATGGTCAGGTTTACCAAGGAGGGTTGGACGAGATGGACTACTGGGGAGTCCATAGGATAGCAAAATAACTAGGCTACTCACCCGCCAACCAAATACCCAGAGTACCACGACCAAATCAAAACCTGCATCAGAAGCCGGACTGCGGGAAATCTGGATGGGGAAGGAAACTCAGATCAATGACAGCTAGATCGGGTGATCCTACATACGCCAATACTTCACACCAAAAACCCGCTGTCTCCCTCTATACGGATTCATGAGTTTTAAACATAGGCGAATTGGCCATATTTGGCAAAAGGAAGTTTCTTACGGGAGACCCATTGTGGGTACCGGGACAATAATCACAGACCCTAACCGGCCCCAAGGTCAATGACCGATTAACGCGTAGATTACGCCGATGGCAGGGAGTGGAGAGCGGAACATTGGACGCGCAGCTACCTCCGAACGTAGAAAGGAACGTGAAAACACAACCAAACAACAACAAAAACGCGAGGAATTTCAAACCAAAGAGGGGTGGGGGACACACGAAAAATAAATAAAGAAGCGTTTAAAAACAATAGGCGAACAAACAAACGAAATCAAAAAGACAAATGAAGACTCACTGTTTGGTAGAGAGTGCCATGAAGATCCACGAAGGAGGGCGGCAGCCAACCGGCTCAACCTGGCCGGAAGGAAAACGGGAGGGAAGCGGCGAAAGCCGCCGGCCCAAGCATAACTCAAAGAGGCGGCGGACATGATGCAGAAACCCTTCCATGCAGACGTTCCAGAGAGAAGCGCAGCAGGAAACAGCAACACCTCCGAACCGGTCCGAAGACACGCACACAAGATGAGCCGCGCAGGTCCCAGGTCGAGTCGAAGAAAAGCCCCGCCTACTTGCGAGAGCTTACGCACGACATAGGGACCAATACCAAAATGAGGGGAGGGGTGTTCTGTATGCAATATAACTGCGGCTTCAATAATGCATTCCCATTGGCTACCTGAGAACGATAAGGGTTGGTTCTTTTGAAACCAATCCTGCAGCCGGAATTAGCGGCGAGAGAGAGATCACACACACAACTGTGCATTGGCTTGCAAGTCCGGCCGAGCGAGGAAAAGGTATAAAAGACCGGCGCGGCGTTGAGCACCAATCGTTCCTGCTACATCCTGACTTAAAATAAAGACTTTGCTGTTGGAACCCGGTCTACCTCGTGTTTTTCCGGACAAAACAATGGATATGTTTTTTTTTTAAATAAAATGTTTCTATACAACTTTAATATATTATCTGCTCAAAGAAGACAACAAAATGCTATCAAGTAACAAAGAGAAGGTAGAATTAAATTACTATTTTGGCGTTGTCTTTTCCAACCAGAGGGTAGACATTCCACCAAGTAATTGTGAAGAGTGAGACATATGATTGATGCTTATATATCTTTTGGTTCGGGAAGATTTATGTTTCTGTCTTCAGGGCCAGATGTTTGATATCCTAGAAACCTGCTGCTGGTTTAATCTGATCTTTAGCCTTCCTTTCTTCTATTTTAACATTGATTATAACTTGATTGCCTCCACCAGAGGAAATGTTCAGTTCCCTCCTTCATTGTGTCACACCTATTCCCATTCCTTCCTTTCACCTTTCAACAGGCTCTTTGCTGGACACTTAATTGCTTTGAAACTGAGCAGTTGTGGATTGTTTATACAAATGGTATCTTTGCTCTGGGAACCTTTGCCTGTCAGCTTAACTCTGTCAGAAAGGAAAAATGCTTATCACATTTGCAGAGAACATAAGATTGGTGAAATACCTACTGTCCAAGAAGATGGGAACAAATTCGAAGAATCCTAATATATATTTTAAACATTTATTTATTAAAATGATTTGTGTGCTGTGGTTCAGAGTTTTATTAAAGCATCTACAAAATCCATTAATGTATCTTCCATTTTTTAAAAAAAATGCCATCTTTCATTAAAACTTTCTCGCACAAATTAGGGATTTTTTTGAGTGCAAGTGCACCTGTGAGTATTTCCTGTTTATGTATGATCATTAAAAACTACGAATTGACAATATTATGCAAAAAAAAAACAATGACACCTCAGGATCATTTGGTAATTTAATATAAAAATATGTAATATATACCATATAAGTTCATCCTGCTTAATGATGAGTAAATAATACTTTAAGTTGTGGGCAGGACAAGTCCTCATAAACAGAGTGCCAGCACTTGGAAGAATGTTTTCTTTATTTTTGTTCCATAACCCTGGATTCTTTCATTAGCTAAACATGTTACAAAAATTGGTTCCTTCAGTAATAATTTACAATAACTGGAAGTTCAGCAAAATGCAGGTGTGTTGTAAGAAAGAGAATGATGGTGACAAACAAGTAAACCTAACAAATATTTTGCACTTGAACAATTTTCATTCATTTAGTGGGATTGGCAGTAGAATTCTAAACTCCTTTCTGGAAGACCATTCAATTAATTTATACACCTCACTAAACAAAAAACCTAACTCTTCCATCATATTGTCGAGACTTGTTTATCTTTTTACCAGATCTTAATGCTAATGCAGCTAACACAGCTATGGTGAATTAGTGTTGTAAAAAAACCTCCAATGTTAGGCAAAAGTTTCTTTAGGGCTAGTCTCTTTAAAGAGAGGTATCAGCCCTTTTTGTTTACTTTTGTGACTTTTTGAGAATTTTAGCCATTTTTATTTCATTAAATTAACATTATTACCCTAGATATGAATGTCAGTTATTACTCCTACAACACTATTTTCCCATTATACTGGGAGTGTGGAATGTTCCTATTGATTTAAATCCTTTTACCCTCGCAACTTTTCTTTTTTTTGTCTAACCCTCTGTACCTATTTGCTCAATTTCACTTCTGAAATCTAATTTTCCCCCACAGTTCTGTGTATTGTGGAGACTGGTTGTTCAGTTTTGAATTAAAATTGTAAATCAAAAGCAAGGAAAACACTTTTTGGGGTGAATAAGAAGGAAATATTTTCTAAAGACTTCAGAAGAGAACCCTAAGGAGTCAATGAAAGATCATACACTGGAAATCACAGCATAGTTTTTGAGTATGTTATGTTTACTCTTTCATGTTTTTTTTTTCATTCTAAGAAAAATGAGGTTGTACTGTGCATTTTTTTAAAGACACAACTTCTAACAAAACCTCCAGTAATATCAAAAGTGAGCCTTTGGTTACACAGTTTTTCTCATTTCACAGCTTCCTCATAAATTATTTGAACAAGAAAAAAGAAAGAAAGGACTGTGTCATCTGCAAACTTGCAACAGTTGCCTGTGAAACTACATATGTACCCCAGTATGTTTTCTCTCCTAAATTAAGGATTTTTTAATTCACCCATGGAAGCAAGAGCACATGTAGCTCTGGAAGAGATTTTTCAAGCATGAATGTCTAAAGACAGTAGTATCAATGCATTATGAAAGAAGAATGAGACCATTCAGGTAATGTCTACACATCTTAAAATTGGCATGTTTGAAACACTGATGTAGACTCTTTCCATCCTCTATAAACACTACTGTATCTTTTGTTGGTAAGTATTATTTCTATTCTAATATTAAAATATTTCTTTTAAAAACAACATCACATGGCTATCAGCCTGGACAATATAAATAGTGATACCAAATTGATCTTGAATTATTTATTTGGAGGTAGTCCTCAGTTTATGACCAAATTGAGCCAACATTTCTATAGTTAAGTGAGTTTTGTCCCATTTTACAACATTTCTTGCCACAATTATTAAGTGAATCACAACAATTGATAAGTTAGTAGCCTGGTTGTTAAATGAACCTGGCTTCCCCATTGACTTTGCTTGTCAGAAGGTGGCAAAAGGGGATCACATGACCTTGGGGGACACAGCAACCATCATAAATATGAACCAGTCTCCAAGCACCTCAATTTTGATCACGTGATCATGGGGGAGTAACAAAGGGCGTAACTGTGAAAAATGTCATGTCACATTTTTCAGTGCTATTGTAACTTTGAATGGTCACGAAACAAACTTGTAAATCAAGGACTTCCTTCCTTCCTTCCTTCCTTCCTTCCTTCCTTCCTTCCTTCCTTCCTTCCTTCCTTCCTTCCTTTCTTTCCCACCTAACTCATTTCAAAGCAATTCTGGGTGGCTTACAACATAAAAACATTAAAAATCACTAAATATAAATATACCCAATAAAATCACAATATAAACAGAATTAAATTACTTACACAAGACGGAAGAGGAGGCAGCCAGATGCATGGGGTGGGCGGACATGGGGTTAACTCTTACTTAAATCAAGCACGTCAAGTCCCAAGCCATCTGGCAGAGCCAGGTCTTAATATGGGCCTTGTGACCATCCTGCCTGACTGGAACACGTCTATTCCCTTGAATCAGAGACTTAATAATCTGGGTTTGGATTCCTGATCAAAACCACATCTCTACTTGAGAATTTGCTTTTGACTTTTTGATTACCCCTTTTGACTTTCTGATTGCCAAAATGGGTCAGTCAGGGTACAGGGTTATAACAGCTGAATGGAACAGCATAGCTGACTAGGATGTTTATAAACTTTACCCCGAGGTCCTTGACAAGGGGTGTCAAACTCAAGGCCTGTGGACCAGATCTGGACTGTGTGGTGCTTAGATCTGGCCTGCAGAGTCAGTTTGAAAATACCAAGGAACCAGCCTGCAATGTTTCTGCTAACCACCCCCCCACCCCCGGGTGTCCCATTTTGGCTGCCATGGTGGTTCAGCAGGGCTTTGAGGCCCAAAAGGAGAGTATAATGAGAGTGAGGGAGAGTCTGAGGGAAGTCATGCCTTAGTACTTGCCATGCCCACCATAGCCATGCCCACCCAAGCTGTCCAAGGTCAAATACAACTCTGATGCAGCCCTCAATGAAATCAAGTTTGACATCCCTGTTTTCGACATTTAATTTAGGACATCTGAGGGAATAGATTTTACATGTTTAGCAGGATCCTTATAGTTGTAGAAATAGTAATGTTATGAAATGAAAGTAGTGGCTTAAAGGATGCTTCAGCAAGACCTGGCTTCTACGGCTGAGGGCAAAAAAAATCAAATAAAAATAAAATAACATAAAACAAATAAAACAAATATACTGAACTGGTTAATCTCATTACACTCATTGAGTCATGTTTCTAAATTATAGTTTGTTGGCATAAAGCTGTGACATAAACCATGGTTTACAAATCATATCAAAACTTGTCTGCTGAAACCTAAATGTGAAGTCATTAAATCTTGAGAGGATAAAGGCAGAGCAAGATCTAATTATCTTACTGCACTAAGAATAATTATACAGGATACATCACAAACAGACACATGGCACTCCCTTCTGTTCAGTGTAGCATTTCTTCTATATCTATCTTGGCAGCCAGTAAGTTTAATGATTGGTATATGATTGACAAGGCCATATGTTATCATGCGTTAGTACTAATTCTCTGGTCTGACACTCCTTCTCCTCTTCTGAATGTTAATGACATGAAGTTGGTCCCAGCAGAATGAATGAAAAGGATATCAGCCTCCCAAGGCTTTATGGAGATATTAGGATGTGAAAGCTGCATTTGCCTAAGAGAGAACTCAACAGTTACAAGACCATCTGGTCATAGAGCATACACTATAAATTATCCAGCCACATGTTTGAGAAATCTATCGTGAATATGGAGAAAGTATTGTTTGGGTACTGAATGTGGGCCATGCTTTGCTCTGCCTATAAGAATGTGTAGGTTAGAAATAAGAACTGCATAAGTCAAAGTGATGTCTTAATATGGTCAGAGAGGTATTGTCTCAAAAAACAAAAAACAAAACCCAACACCCAAAGTGAGCAGTAGCTTGTAAACATGATGTTGTTTATGGCCAATGGCTTTCTCTCAACCCAATCCACCTCAAAAACTTGTGGGAAAAATAGGAGGAGGAAGATGTGGTGGATAAGTTCACTGCTTTGAGTTGTTTGTAAAAATAATGAAGGCACGGATAAATAAGTACAAATAATTAAAATAAAAAATTAAATCATGGTCTGCGAGGACAATTAACTAGTGGAACTTATGAAATCGTGGGCGTTCCATCACTGAAGGTTTCTAATAAGAGACTGGACAGTCACTTATCTGCACTGGTGTAGGTTCTCCTGCTTGAGCAATTGTCAGGACTAAAAGACCTTCATGGTCCCTTCCAGATTCTATTCTGTTCTATTCTGTTCTGTTCTATTCTATTCTATTCTATTCTATTCTTTCTCTCACAGTCTAGCATATATGCAATATTGACTTCTGCATTAGAGTTCTATGCCGTCTCTACTCATAATGCTGACAATAGTAAATATTCCCTTCTTGATATAATTAGTATGAGCAGAGAGGTAGTATGAGCAGAGAGACCCAGAGGCTCTTCCAGAAGAACTCCAGTCATTTCCCTTATGCCAATTGTAATGGAAAGTAGGAATGACTTTAAGGAAGAGGAGGAGGAAGTGCAATCAACACACGGTCAGATAAGAGAAATTTGAGTCCAAAGCAGAAATATAGTTTGAGAAGATGTCTCTGACGTGACTGCCCGGAATTTTCGCAAAGTTAAAGGAAAGGAAAGGGGAAGCATGCACAGACTTGCAAGATCCTTTTTCTGTTACCTTATAATAAAAGGAGTATCATTATTCATAACTTTGACTTCCTAGTCTGCCTGAAAGGTTGACAGCCAATGTCAAAGGTGCTGCTAGTCCTGGGGCATGAAGGCAAGGAGAGATGGTGAGATAAAAAGACCCCTTGTGAAATAGGCAGTTCTAATCCAGTCCCCCCCAGGTATACTTTCTTAAGGTAGTAGCAATATGCCTCTCTTCTTCCACTGAGATTCTGATTTGAAGTGTCAAGCAGTGTAAAGAAGGAGAAGGCAGGATTGCTACCCACATTCTATAAATAGCATTAGATCACTTTGGAAAGGCAGAAATCATCTCTTCTTGATGGCCTGTACCCACAACTCATCCAGGTTGCTCGGAATGTGTTGCTGGCAGACAAGTCATATCTGCATGTTTTGCAATAGAATCATGCTACAAATCACAGGAGAAGAAGTTAGGAGGGCTTTCACCAACTTCACCAACCATTTATGGTTTGCCTGGACCAGGAGGAATTATATCAGTAATTCGTGTGTTTATCACCAGTAGGGCTACTGCAATGTACTCTATACGAAGCTGCCTTTGAAGATAAGTAGAAGCTGCAACAGATATAAAATGCAGCATCCAGATATCTGGGTGATAGGACAAGGAATTTTAGCCTCAGAGGGAGATGATGGAGGGGACAGGAGGTGAATAGGAAGTGTGGAGGGATGTACTTTTACTGTGTAGAAGACCAATCAACATTTTTTTCCTGGCATCACTGGAAACAAAGCTCTTTAGCAGCAGCTAACACATTCCTACACCAAAGTGCTCATTGTAGGTGAGAGGAAATTCTCCTTAGTTGAGGGATTTGAAGGCAGCACACAAGGCACACAGAGAGACATTTACTTTAAGTTTTCTGAAGATGTGAAGGAGATTTCCATTGATCCCTCAATTGCATCACGAAACTTGATGTGGCAAGATCTGATCTGGGATGCCTAGGAATGCTATAATGGCTAATAAATCAGCATTCAAAATATGGGGTGTTCAAGCTGGCAGGTGATCATCATACACCCTTGGATACATAAGTGTACATAAAACATCAACCTCCAGCTGCTAGGAAATCCAAACCAAGAGTGCAGCAGTTCTTCAAAAGAGATTAGAAAGTGAGGTTTGCAAACTTAGTGTCCTTTAAAAACTTCACAACAATTGTGAGCAACATGGCTAACCCATCCTCCTCCATTGCTCAAAACTCATGGAAAACTGCTGTCCCATAGTCTCCTTGTGAGAAGCAGCCATCCAAAACACATATGTGCAATCTCCTGTCCTCTCCTAATTTGGAGAGGTTCCAAGGAAGCAGTCTATTTCTGAGTTCTTCATTCTTTGTCACAGTAGTCAGCATCACTTTCACAAAGTTGTCTTTAGTTCACCATACCTCCTTCAGAAGTTTTGGGTTCCAATTGCTCTCTATTATAGCCTCTGATCTAATTTTTTATCAGAAAGAATCTTGAATATGTTCGAACTGCATCTTGCTTCCTTTCAATTTTGAATTTAAAACAAATTGTGTCACATTTGAATCCCCACAGTTTCAACCTGTGTTTTAGTTGATTAGCATGACTCAAGAAATGAGCAACTTTAATTCATTAGAGCTTCCTTTTCAGCTACAGGTGGCACCATGTCCAGAACCAACTATCAGTCAGATATAGTTATTTGATCTTACAGTTCAAATTATTTTCTTCAGTATTTATTTACCCTAGGTTATTCTGTATTCATTTATCTAAGGTTATTCTGAGGGATCTGACATAATTAACAGTAAAAGGATTTCATTAGACTTTCCCCTTTTTAGGGGAAGGAACAAAGGTGGTATTCAGCAGGTTTTGACCAGTTCTGGAGAACCAGTGGTGAAATTTTGAGTAGCTTGTAGAACCGGCAAATACCACCTCTGACTGGAGATTTTACAGTATCCTTCCCCTGCCACACCCACCAAGCCACGCCTACAGAACCGGTAGTAAAAATTGAATCCCACCACTGGGAAGGAACATATTTTAGGTTGCAAATATATCAGCAGGGGTGACTTTTTTTTAAACAAAACAGACTAATTAAAGATAGAAATCAAACTGGGCCAGAAACTTGTTACCCTCCAAATGTCTGGACTGCAGTTCCAAAATGCCCACCCAAAATGTCTGAAGGCTGGAAGATGTCAAATGGAAGATGCCAAATTAGGAACAGTTGTCATAGATTGCATCTGCAGTTTGAAAATGCTCTGTTTGCTTCAAGAAAATGGAGAGGGGGAGGACTCCAGCCATTCCAAGGTGCTCATTTTTCTTTCAGTGTGTATATTTATGTTCTGTTACCTTTTGTTTGATGAATGTAAGCATAGTTTTATTGATATCTTTTTATCATTTTTGCTTTATACTCTTGGAAGTAGCACATTTTCTAAATCAGTTTGATATTGCAACTGTCATCAAACATGTAATGATTTTCCAACCCTTCCATCTTGAAGTTATATGAAGAGAAGATTTATTCATTTATCAGGGCATATTATTTGCCCAGTGGCAAAGTAAAGTTTTAAATAACTGGGATAGCAGCAAAATCAAAGAATCTAGAAGCCTTATTAATTGACATACAAAGCCATTGATTTTTATAATGTTCTCTACATTATTTTTGCTATTATTTTCCTTTTGGGATCCTAATGACCACTTTTAAAAAAAAATTACTACTCTAGCACATTCAGAAAAGTGATAAATTTCTTCTACACTGCACTTTGTAATCATTACTGAAAATGACTTAAAAAAAACCCCACCAGACTACATGGACTGTTGCTTCAGTGCTGAATTAATATGGATCCTTCCCAGAGAGATGGATTATTTTCAGGTTTCATTTAAAAGGCTGTGCACAGACAAGAGGCATATTTTACATTAAAATGTTGGTTTCTGATTTTGTTTTTATAGCTTATAGAACTGTAACTATAGATTGCACATAGTTTTTGTTAGTGTCCAAAATAAATACACTATCATGAAATCATGTTCATGATATTAGGAAGGTCATGACTGAATGAACCTCTGCATATTTGAACTCACCTTGTCTTCTTTCCATTCTTTGTTTGTTCACTAAGTTCAATACTACAACACAGGTATGCAATGGCTGCACTGAATTTTTGGCACAACAAATATTCCTAGGTCAGCATATTCACCAGTGATGGGATTCAAAAATATTTTACTACCAGTTTTGTGGTGCGGCTTGGTGGGTGTGGCAGGGGATGGATACTGTAAAATCTCCATTCCCTCTCCACTCCTGGGGGAAGGTTACTACAAAATCCCATTCCCTCCGCACCCCACTAACCTGCTTTCCAGGTTCATTCTCCTGTGCAGGGCAACAAAAGAAGACCGAGCTGATCAGCTGGGACTCAGGAGGCAGAGAATAGATGGGGATGGGGCCAGCCAGAGGTGATATTTGCCAGTTCTCCGAACTACTCAAAATTTCCACTACCGGTTCTCCAGAACTGGTCAGAACCTGCTGAATACCATCTCTGATACTCACCATAACATCATAATTCCTGTATTTCTTTTTTTTTTAAATGAAGAATAAAGAATGTAATTCAGAGTGTAATCCTTCAAAACAGGATTTAAGAGTTCAGAAAAAGCAACGTCTACAAACTTTGTTCCAAGAGAAACACATATTAGATCAATGTTTCTCAATTTTGGCAGTTTGAAGGTGTGTAGAGGTCCACACATCTTCAAGTTGCCAAAGATGAGGAACACTGGTTTAGATATTATTTACTACAAGAATTTTCCTTTTTAGCTATCTGCTCCTACTTCTCAAAAGATATGTTCTTATATAGGCAGATAGTCATAGAATATTCTTTTTAAACTATATGTACTGTTCATTTTCAGGAAGCTAATTCTGTAGTTCAAGGCAAATATGAAATTCTCAAGCTCCAGTATTTTCTTATGATGAGCACAAATGGGCATTTGTAAAATGCATTTCTATGTTTATTGGTTGAATTACTGATTATATGCTATCAAGTTGGTATTGACTATTAGGGACTTACACACATAGACCTTCTCCAGGATGGCCTGTTTCAACTTGGCTCTTCAAGTTTCTCAAAGTTACTGCTACTGTTGCTGTAATTGAGTCCATCCACTTTTCACTGTTGGTTGTCCTCTCCTCTTTCCTTCCACATTAACGCTAATTTCTTTTCCTGATAAATGGGAATGGAAAGAAGCATCAGGGGATTGTTTTTAAAGCAATGGTAATGGACTTTCTATCTATTCACTTAACAAGAAAGCAGACCCCTCTATATTCAGTAAATAGGGCTAAGGAATAGTGTCTAATATTTCTCAGTAAAGAATTCTCCCTGAAACTCCAAATGTTTGTAAAAAATGTGCATTATCATTCCCTTAGTTTTTAATATTGGGAACAGTAGTCTTGAGTGGTTCTTAGGACCTAATGCAATGATATATGTTGCTGCTATTTTAATTACTTAGTAAAATGTTTATTTATTTTTCATATTTCTAAACCACCCAAATTCCTCAGATTATTTTTATTCATTTAGATAGTAAGCTATGAATTCTAGTCTCACCTTAGGTATGAAACCAGCTGGGTGATTTTGGGCCAGTCACTGTCTCTCAGTCTTAGGAAGAAGACAAGGACAAACCACTTCTGAAATCTTAGAAAGAAAACTACAGGGACTAGTAGTCTAGGCACTTTTCAGGAATAAACAAAGACTTGAAGAAATAACAATAACAACAACAATAATGCGTTGCACAAAAAGTAGAGATTAAGACTTCCTCAAGTAATAACATCCTAAATCTACAAGTGAACACAACTTTCTTTTAATAGACAAAGATGTCCAGACCATATGAAAACATGTTGACAATGTTTAAATGTCCTGTCTTATGAAATATAGATCTTGCAGTTAAAGAATGCTATGTGTATTGTATTATTCTGTATACTTTCATAAATTGTTTCAACAACTGAGTGTTAAAAATAATATTACAGACAACTGGATCATCCTGGCCCAGATGCAGATGATAAATAAGTTAGGCTAAGGAATCACATTGTGCAATAGTTCATAAAAATGTAAATAAAAGAAAATTTTGGACAACTGATTGTTAACAAATGCAGGTCTTGCTATTCTACCTTAACATTAAAAACAATTGTAGGTTTTACTTGTAAGTTTAGACCAGTTTAGTAACCAGGATGGTAAACGAAGCAAGTTACTCAAAAGGTGATACAGATTACAAAGATCTCCAGAAGGTTTATATTGTAATGTTGGTAAAAAGACAAATGGGAGGCTCTTTATAAAATAAGTGTAAGAAATGCATAATCGCATAAAAATTCTAAAATCATATGTGCATTGATTGAATCTGAACTATAGGGGCGACAAAGGAAAAATATTTTTGAGATAGTGATGCATAGCTTACTGAAAATGTCACAGCATTTAGAAATGGAGATGGAAAACAGAATGGCTATGCTAGATATTCAGTTGTTCTGAGAACTGAAAATAAATACAACTATAAATTAGTAGTGTAGCTGCGTTTGTATGTGTAGAAATTTGACTGACTAGATTCAGGAAGAGGCTCAAAATATTAAAATTATAATCCAAAATTATAAAAGAAGTGGAACACCTGTCCTTTAAATAAAGATCATAAAGCCTTTGAGACATTTTAGTTATTAGTGTCCTCTCAATAAAGATCATAAAGCCTTTGAGACATTTTAGTTATTAGTTTGACAATATTAATCTGCAATGTTATAAAAACAAAAACTTTCCCCCCAACTTAATCACTAAAGTTACAACAGGCAAGAATACCTAAATTATGCTGGCTGTTCTGAGAAAATTAAAGTAGTGAAAATGGTGATGTATGGGAAACCACTGAAAAATTTCATGGCTACAGACTAAACTGCAATTTTAAAAAATTCCAGAAAATCCTTCTACTGTATTTTTGTATGCATTTATTCATTCAGTTTCGATAGCCATCTATCTCAATAAATGACCGGGTAGCTGACAATTTTTTTAAAAGATTATAATTATAATAAGACACTAAAATAGGGGTGTCAAACTCGATTTCATTGAGAGCTGCATCAGGATTGTGTTTGACCTTGGGGGGCTGGGGTAGGCATGGCCAGCTCAACATCACTTATGTCAGGAGTGCCTGTGGATGCCTGAGCATTCTGCTAGTGAAAACAGGCTTCCAAGCTCCGTTTTCGGCTGCAGTGGCCTCCTGCAACCTTGGCAGAAGCACTGTGGGCTGGTCCTTTCCAGGGTGGCCCCGCAGGCCAGACCAAAGCACCCCACAGGCTGGATCCAATCCCCGGGCCTTGAATTTGATACTCCTGCCCTAAAACATTTTAAAATAATAAAAAACAACAAAAATAATAACATCCAAAATAAATATATACTATATTGTTGCCAAGAAAATGACATGGGCTTGAATATATACGCATCAGAAATAGAGCTTAGAAATGTCAAGGAATCTAGTTATTACTACAGATATTACTGTAGATATTATTATTATTATTAGGTTCCTCAATAACATTTCTTTCTTCTGGATTCAGGTTTCAACTTTATAGAGAAACCATATCCAGACATATTTTTATCTGATATGTACTTGAGTTAATTTTTAAAATGCAGAATGCAGTGATTCCCTGACAATCAATGACTGCAGTCTAATTGCAAATATGTTTCCATAAACAAGATTCTCTTTATCTGATGTCAAATCAAGTTTTGAGATTCTTACCTTTCTCTGTTTAAGTTCTACTTCATAACTGTAGTTCTGCATGAAAAATACAGTTAAACAAAATGCATAATTCAGAGTTTGACAGGCAGCCAATTTATTATTAAAGTCCAACCTAAATACACTGAAATGTTGAACATATTCAAGAATCAGCTATGGAATCCCTGTATTTTTAAACATGTATAGAAATATTGTAAGTAAGAAATTCAAATGGCAAAATACATATACATTATGGTGAAGTACAAATATAGACAATATTTTACCTGTCACGTTCATGAAAAATATATTGGGAATCTGTTTTTCAGAGGACAAAACTGTAAATATTCCATCATGGAACTTTGGTTATGGAATTCATTTATATAATTAATCATTGGTTGGCCTGGTTTTAGCTTTGGACTTCAAACAACAAGGTAATATCACAAAAATAATTTAACAACTTGGCCACTAGTTACAAAAATGACAGCAGGCTGCATCTCAATTACGTTGTAAATATGTAAAGGAAAGGTCAGTAAGAACTAGTGACATTTAGAAATATATACATTTATTATGGGATATTTCCTTTGACATTAATGTATGTCCATATTTGAAAACATATTCATCATTTGATCAATCAAAACAGGGTTTGGGGAGTGGGACAAATTTGTGAAACCAACAGTTACCTTCTTATGTAACAAACACAAGTTTTTCTAGTATATCACAGCATAAAATTTCACAACCAATAATGGGTGTTGATTTTTAAAGTTTTTGAACTATTCAGAAATGGATGTATCATTAATAAACATTCCAGGAAAATAGAGGAGCTCTTAAAGTCACTGTATAAATGTTGGATATAACTAGAAATTTGGGTTTAGCACTTTTTTTGAAAGAGCGTGTTTTAATTTGTTTTTAAAAAGATGGGATTTAGTATTTGAGCTGGCAGTCAGATTAGCAGATGCAAAGGAGGGGTGTTGGAGAAAGGAGAAGATGCACTAGTTATCTCTGTTTCACTTTACCCCATGCCCTTCCCCTGTACCTAAAACCTGTTAGTTGAATTAATTGTTCCCTCTACCTCACTTGCTGTCTTTGGTTTGTTTTCTATCTTTTTTTGCTTATAGCCTCTTGGCCTCTCAGTCATGTTCCATCTTGCTGATATACTCTGCCTTTCACTTGCCTCTTTCACATGCTCTCACACTCATTCATCTTGTTCTCGTTCTCTCTCTCTCTCTCTCTCTCTCTTTTTGTTTAAAAAACACAAATATAGTGTTCTTTCAAACAATTTAATGTAAGATCCGAAGAACACTTCAGAAAGTATGTGTTAGACATTACATGAGTAGATGCCTCTGGGGTAGCCAGGTGTTGGTCAGTTCTTGTGGAGAATAAGGAAGATGAGCTTGATGAAGACTGGCCAAATTCATTATTCAAGAGATGAAGGTAAAACATGTCTGAAATCCAAAAAGCAGAAGTTATTGGAAAGCAGCTCAGGAGGAGACCTCTCTAATTCACATAAGTATAGGAGTGGGAGAATAAAGCATAATCGGGTTTGCAAGAAGGAACCTTGGAGGTCTCCAAGTCTAATCTTCTGCTCAAGCAGGAGACCCTATACCATTTCAGACAAATGATTCTCCAATCTCTTCTCAAAAACCTTCAGTGATGGAGACACACCAACAGCTGAAAGCAAGCCATTCCATTGATTAATTTTTCTGTCAGGAAAGTTCTCCTTGTTTCTAGATTGGTTCTCTCCTTGATTAGTTTCATGGATGGGCTGATAGGAGTTCGCAGGGGTTCACGGAGAGGCCCTAGCTAAAATTCTGTGCAGTTCGGAGAACCCCCAAATCCCACTCCTGGCTGGTTCCGCCCACCCCTCCCCTCCTAGGAGTCCCCATGCAGCCCATTTTGGATGAAGGTAGGTGCTGGACGCATGGAGAGGCTCAGGGAGGGCAAAAAATGGGCCTCCCGGAAGTTTGGGAAGGCCAGAAATGGGCCTGTTTCTGCCATGCAGAGTATCTCCAGAGCCCAGGGAGGCAATTTTCACCCTCACGGAAGGCTCAAGGAAAGCCTCCGAAGCCTAGGGAAGTCAAAAATGCCCCCCTGCCATGGTGTAGGAAGCCAACAAGGCCACACCCACCATGGTCACACCCACCCAGCAACAAGGCACAGACCCCTTGCTAAAATTTTTGAAGCCCACTCCTGATTAATTTCCATCCATTGTTTCTTGTTCTGCCTTCCCTTATTATGGCCAATCTTAACACGAGTAATTCTAATCTTCCTATGGAGTTGATTTCTTAATTTGATTTATGCAGTAAGGCAAACAGTTCTGCAGCCTAAGACAAAATGGCCATGTACAATAAAGGAGGGGAGTTGGGAGGATTTAACACGGCTTAAAATGACCAATAAAAGCTGAGCACATCCTGTGTCAATGATAGATCCTAGATTGTGTTGATGGGGAATATTCAATAGGAAGAAGAGGAAAAATACTATTTTTAAACTGGAACAGATGGAAAAGATCTATTCTTCTGCTATGGATTGGTATCAGGAAGAAGGCAACTTCATGAGGACATGTAATTTAAAATTATTACAACCCGACAATTAGGTCGGGATCTTCGTAAGGGTTATTCAAAGGTTTCTGTGTTCAAGCTGTCCAAACCTGAAATTATGCTTAATAATTAATAATGAATCAATACATGCTATTAAATGGTATTTAAAACTAATTATATACAAGACAATCAATAAGGAGCTGACAATTTATAGTGAATTTAACACAAAGAATATTTGAGGGAAGCAATTAGGTAAGAAGCAGTAAATAATCCACAGAAAATTTAATACATTCACTTCAGTGAGAGAAAAACAAAGACCAAATTCAAAAAAAGCTGGTTAACTTTCTTGAAACATACACAGAGTTCAGCTATAGCTGCAGAAAGCAATAAATAAATAAATATGTAATGTTAAAACTCCTTGCTGCAGCAACTTAGGAGAAAAGGTTTCCAATTTCTTATCATTCAAAGAAGGAACATTCCTGTCCACATGCACATCTCCTTTGAGGAAGTTATGGGGCGCAGCTTAACTTGGCAAAGAAGAAAAAGGTTGCCATCTTGGTAAATAAAGTGGGAAAGGATTTCTGGTTAAGAAGCAGGACACAGTACTTTTCTTTTGCTGCACTGGAATATATTTTCTAGCTTGCAATGAAGATATTTTTGCTTCTTTCAGATTAAAAAGGAAATAAAACTAAGAAAAAGAGTGGTTTAACTGAAAAAGAATTTCTCCTCTATCTTGAATACTATATTTGAGAAACATTTTTACACTTTCCTTGGGCAATTTAGCAAATTAAAATCAATCACATCCAACTTCTCATGTAGGGTTTGAAAAAAATAAACATTAAATGTCAAGTCAAAAAAAAGGGGGGAATGTTTTTCCACCTTCCTTTCTTTTACCTGGGCTGAAAGGAAGAGGGAAAAAGATGGAGATTTTTTAGCATAATGATTGGTGAGAGGCAGGATGATCAAATGGAACTGTTTGATCAACAGCAGCTAGAGATGATCAACTGAACCACTAGATTATCAATCATCTAATGCAGGGGTATCAAACTCAGTTTCATTGAGGGCCACATCAGAATTGTGTTTGACCTCAGGGAGGCCTGGCCAGCGGCGTGACCAGCTCGACATCACTTGTGTTGGGATGCCTGTGATGGCCTGAGTGCTCTGCTAGCAAAAACACTCCCAAGCTCCATTTTCAGTTGTAATGGCTTCCTGCAACTCTCTGCCATTGAAAATGGAGGTTGGGAGAACTACTCACAGCCCTCAGTTTTGGCTGCAATGGCCTGCAACCCTCTGCCAGCAAAAATGGAGCTTGGGAGGGCTGCGGGCTGGGCGTTCACTGTTTCCAGGTCAGATCCTACGGTCCAGATCTAAACACCCTGTGGGCCAGATCCGGCCTGCGGGCCTTGAGTTTGACATCCCTGATCTCATGTCTCTTTTCTTTAATATTTGACATGAAAACCTTGTAGCTATCTAGGTAGTTACAGATGTTACTTCGTAACTAAAGGTAGTTCTTTAGCCCCAGTTAGGACCGGTGATAAGCAAGGCAGTTATTAAGTGAGTCATGCCCAATTTTACGACCTTTGGTACCACTTTGAGTGATCACTAAATAAATGATTGTAAGTTGAGGATTTCCTGTCGTGCAGTTTTTGCCTTTTAAGCATATCTTGAAACAGATGAATGTCATTCAAAAGGTAGGGGGGGAAAAACTTTCAGGAAAACAGGTGGGGGCAGAGGCTGGGAATCCTTGCCAAAGTTTTGTATTTTTGCCAAGCAAGATGGAGCCTCTCTTTTAAATTGCTGTCTATTTTTATCTAAAGCTTCCTGTCAAATCCCCTTTCTAAAAATTTCTCTCTACAACAGAGAGAGCTAATGCTGTACCCAAGAAGTAGTTTTCAGCAAGACCTCATTAGTTTGGCCATCATTGTCTCCATTCCTATTTCTTTCATCATTCATTCAAGGAAGAGAAGGAAAGTAATTGAGGGTAGATAGAAAGTAACATGCACCAGGTTGGGAATATTAGAGGAATATTGGAAGGATTATAAAATATCTTTAGAACAAGATTAAAAATGAATCTAAAATTACAAAAGCACAACCAAAAAGCATATGTTTAAAAGTCATATGATGGAAGATGCAGGGATATACATAATATATAATGGAGTCCAGTGGCATCAGCTTTGGTTAAAAACTTACTCTGGGAATGAACAAAGTTTAGGCAGAAAATGTGGATATTTGTTTAATACCTTATTTAATACATGCAAATATCCTTCTGTGAACCTTCCACTGTCCTTTATTACTGTAATTCAACAATCAGCTATGCAAATAGGGAGATGAGCCAGTATTTAAACAGACTTAGTGAGAAAATTCAAATTTCCTCTCATTTTATTTCTGGCGTGGCCATAGTTAAAACCCACAGATGAGCTAAAGAGAACAAATAATCTTTGTGCTATAATTAGATGAATGTGAGGATAAATGCATCTTGTCACTACACCCAATGTTTAAATGTACAATATTTATTTCTTAGTAATATATCTTGTGTTTCATTCAGGAGTTTGAGGCAGCATATATCATGTTCCCTCCTCTTGTTCTCAACAACAACCAGTGAGGTAGGATGGGCTAAGAAAGGGTGGATAGCCTGGAACTTCAGTGATGGATATAATGGAGGCAGAAGGGGACAAGGGCATAGTAGATGGCTCAATGTGGTTGGCAGTGTGTAGCCTTTCCCCCCCCCCCCCCCAATACCATTGGCTGAAAGATAAAAAATAGAGATGCGCCAAACAACAGTTTCCTTGTAATATTTCCACCTGGGCTGCTGGTTGGAATGGGGCAAACTAATATACGCGCGCCCACTCACACTATATTGGTATCGGGTAGGGGGGGAGGGAGCTGACGCTTTTTTTGTTTTTTTTTAAGAAAAAATGAATATTCCCTAAGAATTATTGCGACCAGGCTCGGATAATCCACCCAACATGCGCCCCAAACAACCTTAAGCAACTAGATCTCTGGCAGTTGGGGCAATCGCAAACGAATTGGACGGCGGGTGGGGAGGGGGCGTGAGCAGTGGATGGGGGCAGGGGCGGGCGGGAGAGGTTGGTGGTAAATCTGGGGGTGATCTGGAGGATGGGTTGATGGCGAGTAGACAATGCGCTCGGCTCATCCAGTAAGAAGCGCCGGAGAAAGCAATGCGGTGGAAGGCCAAGCTGTGGTGGGGACTCGGGGCTATTAGTTGCGAAAAACTGCTCTTTCCCTGCAGCGCTTGTTCCACCCAGGGCGCTCCCCCCTCCCGCGCATCACAAACCCAGCTCCGGACCAGATAAGAAAGACCAGGCTGGGTAACAACAACGCCAGCGGCTCGGGCGGCGGATTTTGATCTGAAGTAACTTGCCCCGTGATTGACGTCGACCTGCTGGAAGCGGCGCATCCATCACCCAGGCTGAGCCACAGCAGAAGTCACCGGCCGCTCCTTCACGAGCACAAAGGCGGGCGGGTAGCGGAGAGGTTCTCGGCTACCGCCGTCCGCCCAGCTTCACCTTTCCTCTGGCAAGTAGCTCTGCAATTCCTCCCCCCCGCCCCTCCCGCCCCAGAAGAGACCGGCGAGGAGGACGCGCCGCCTCCACGCCCTGATGCCTGGACCACCATTGCAAGAAGGGGGACAGGGGAGCGGACGGGAGGGAAGAGGGGAACCCTGAGCCCACAGGCCCGTCCTTGATCGATCGGCTGCTCCTTTCTGACCGCCGCTGCCTCTTCTGCCTCCCATCCGAAGGAGTTGGTGCCTCGGCTGATGGATGCCGGAAGGTGCCGCATTGCCTGGTGTATGTTTGTTGGCTGCTTGGCCGGGAGGCATCAGTTGGCTGTTCCTTTTTGTCTCTGAATGCCTTTCTTCCGGCGGATGGCTGGGATCCCTGCCAGGCGACCAGACCTGTTCCGTCAGTGACTGAAAAAAGGACCCAGATTTCACCCCCCCCCCCCNCCCCCCCCCCCGGCTTCTTTCCCGCCCCTCTTTTCTAGAGGCGACGGAGAGGGACAGACGGCAGCTTTGCTGGTACTAGATGAGGTCACTGTGTAAGTGGACAAGGGGGTGGAAAGACGTGGTAGAGAGGAATCCATCCTTTTGCCCCAGAGGAGAAAAAGCTGCGGCGGGGGTGTGTGTGGGGGCGGTGTTGTTTATCTGAAGAAGCATCCAATTGATTAAAAACAATAATCCAACTTATCCAGCTGAGCAGCACATGCCTCTTGAACCCTACCACCATTGATTTTTAAATGCTATACTGGAATGGCTCAGAGAGAGTGAGGGAGGCTGGGGGGGGGGGGNAGAGTGAGGGAGGCGGGGGGGGGGGGAGAGGGAGAAGCACCTTGACTGAAAGCTTGGAATTAGATCGCATTTATTGAAATTGCAGTTCTTTCCTTATTTCAGCAGCGCCAAGGTAAAGATCTCTAATTTGCAGGTAGAAGTGGGTGGAAAATATTCGAGTGTACCTGTGGTGGAGGAATTAATTATCTCAACCTTTTTCTGTACTCCAGGCAAAGTCACCGTAGGGCTGTTTGGCCTTGTTCTCGCTGGCATCATAATGCTGATCTGTATCTGCTGATCAAGGGATTTTTTTTTTAGTGGGGGTGTTGTTCTTTTTGCTCACCCGATTGTTTAAACCACGACTGAATGGGAAGGAGGACACTCCATTCTCTCTACTTGGGCCCTGTCAGAGCCATTATTTCTCGTCATCAACAGGCAATTGCTGCAGAAGTTGAATAATTGGGTTCAAATATATGTGAGTTATGGTTTTGCTGCAGCTTCAAGCTGTGGACAGGTGTTGGAAGGGTGGGTTATGAGCCTGAAAAAGGAGAGCACAGCAACAGAATAATGTGTGTGTGTGTGTAGTTGAGCGATGGAAAGGGTAGATTGGAATTGAGGTGCACGTATTAATTGAACCATATTTGGCATTAGTGTTGGAGAGATTGGTAGCAAAGAATTACCTAACTTGTTGGATACTAGAAATGGAAGGGAGGGTTTCATAAATCAAAACAAGAGACCGAATTTCAGGTGTTGTGGCAGTTCGGCAGTTCCACCCCTTCTTCTGTACTAGAAGAACCATTATCAGACCAAGTGGCACAATGACTCATTTGCAGGCAGGTCTGTCTCCAGAGACCCTGGAAAAGGCCCGATTGGAACTGAACGAGAACCCAGACACCCTGCACCAAGACATCCAAGAAGTTCGGGACATGGTGATCACCCGACCGGACATTGGCTTTCTTCGCACAGACGATGCCTTTATTCTTCGCTTCTTGCGGGCCAGAAAATTCCAGCATTTTGAAGCATTTCGCTTGTTGGCTCAATACTTTGAGTATCGTCAACAGAACCTTGATATGTTCAAGAGCTTCAAAGCCACTGATCCAGGCATCAAGCAAGCACTCAAGGATGGTTTCCCAGGAGGGTTGGCCAACCTTGATCATTATGGCAGGAAGATCCTGGTGCTGTTTGCTGCTAACTGGGACCAAAGCAGGTAAAGATTTTTAACTCATGGGGGGAAGATGGGGTAGGCTAAGATGTGCATCTGAACCCACCATAGTGCTGCAGTCTATATGTTTGACACCATCATAATGGGTTCAAATCCCCTTTGATCTCAGTGATATTACATTCCAAATTTATGATAGGAACGGCATAAGAACCTTAATTTTATTCTAATGTGTGGCAGCCAAACTGCTATTTTTGTAACCTAATTCAGGGGAAGGAGCTAGATTAATTAAAAAAACTCCCCAAACTTGAAATTCTGTGATGATAAAAAAAAAAAAAAATGTGCACAGATCAAGTGTGCCTGTGGAGCTTCGACCATAAGATGATGGTGAAAACAATGAATGAAAACTGATTTTAATAGAATCTTTCATTTATAACTTTTTTGTGGGGGAAGAGTGGTTTCTCATCAGTGACTAGTAAATAGTTCATTCTCAATTATTCAGTTACACTTTCCTGGGACCTGAACAGAAGGTGCTAATGCAATTAGCAATTTGTCCCCTGACCCGATTTGCCAACCTGTTCAAAATCTTTCTAACTTGCCCTAGATCCAACTGATTCCAGGCTAATAGACAACAACAACAATAACAAAATATTGAAACAAAAACACAAGTATAAAAAACAATGGCAATGGAAAATTAAAAGACAACCAAGGATAAAGTTGCCACGCAATCTAAGACAGTGGACAGCAATCCTTGAAATTTAATTTTAATTTGAAATTGTAATGCTGGTGTCAGTTGGGTACCTCTGAGAAGTTCATTCTTAAATTACCCATTTCTTGATGTTATCATACTTAGAACTGCCCATCTCCTTCAAAGAGTGACATTAAATATATATATATGTTTTTTTAAGCTTTCGCGGGTACTTACATGTGTGCTGTTCAGCTTCCTTTGCGTATTATCCCACATCATTGTAGTGCTTTTAAAGTTGTAGCAACGTTTCAGCAGAATCTCATCTGCCATCATCAGG